>APFE030423908.1:119665-280461 GCA_000404065.3 Pinus taeda | reverse complement strand
GTAGCTGCTCATGAAACAATACTCGAGCTAAATGAAGATGGATTGCAGGATAAGAAATGAGAGGCAACAAAGAATCTCTCAATCAGGTTAGTAGAGGGAAGATGAACGAGCCCTACCTAGGAGTAGCTAAGAATTCCCAGATAACAGTCATTCATATGTGAAATAGAGCAAATATGAGCCATAAGGAATCCATATTTATGCCTAAATCAAGAGGAAAACATTAAGAAGCCACAGAAACTAAGCATAGAGTGCAGGTAAGCAAATTCTAAACCAAACTTTTGTTCTGTGACTTGAGCCTATGTGAAATTGAAATAACAGAGGTAAGGAACACTTATTGATTCAGAAAGCAGCACAAGGTTTCCCTCATTCACTCTTCAAAGACATTAACAATACATCAAACAATCCATTCTCCAAGCTTTCAGCAATCTTTGATTAAGTAAAACATATCAGATACAGAGCGAGTCTCTCTTAGAGTGCATTAACCAACCAACCAACCCCTTTTCACAATATAGAGGGTCGTATAAATAGAGAAAATATCTAAGAAATATCTACAAAACAGATCTCAGGGAATACCTGTGGCAATAACTCTGATGCTACTTTCTACTGAACATAAATGCAACAAAATATCTATCTAACAGCTGCGCTAGGGCACCAGGCATCAAAACTGAGTTAATATGGTCCTTTGAGCAATGCGCTGGCCAGCTCTGTAATAACTGTGCCTTGGGACTTGCAGCGCTACCCTCATATGGCTTTTACTGCATTAAACTGTCTTGGTGAGCCTTAAATGGCTATTTAACTGCTTCTTGACTTTGAGCGATCTCTTTTAATGCCATCTGCTTTGAAAATAAAGACTTCCGCTGACACTGATGACTGATACACTTTGCCGCAACACTGATACTCTTTGACATGAAATTTGGCTTCATCTCCTCTGGTACTCTTTAACTGGTCAATTCGCTCCTTTCTGCTTCTTTCGTGCAAAAATAACTGCTGCAGACCTGCGTTGGACTGAGGCTTTCCATTTTGGCCATTTTTTCTTAGCGATGTACGATTAGCGCTAAGCACTAATCACGCATCGAAAACTGCCCCTGATTTTCATTCCGGGCTTCCTAAGCAGCGATTTTGCACTTTGCGCCCTTTTTTGGCGGGTGATGTTAGCATGACGTCAACGGTGGGACCCAGTACAACGGGTGACGTGGCACTTACGTCACGCAGGGGGAAATGGTATCCGGTTTTATGGTGCACCGCTTTTGTGCACAAGCGGTTTGGGAGGAGGGGGCTCCGCCACAGTCGAGAGGGTGATGCGTGGTGGGAGTACGATGGGAAAACCGCCCATCTCCCGGACGCTAACCTTCGACAGGTTCGGAAGGGAAAAGACCTGCCCACCATAGATCTAGGGTGCGGGCAATCGGACAGCTGGCAGGACAGGTAAGACGGTAGAAGGTTACGGACAGGGCCTGCGTCGCCTTTATTGATTATTTAGTTCGGCGGGGGGCGGAAACTTTAGGAAAGTGGGTTTTAATGTGGGGAAAAGGGAAAATATGAGATCGGAGGGAGGTATTTATGCCATGGAAGGAGTCCAAAGGCATTGGAAGATGGTTTTTTGAGACAAAAGGAGGGTTCTTACTAAGTTTCAGGCAAATTTAGTAATTCCCAAGGGATACTTTATGGCTATTTTTCAACCAGGGGGAGGGGATAAGTATATAGGGGATTTTTTTTTTTTTTTAACATAGTTTTAGTAGGGGAAGGGGAGATAGATATGGAGTTACATAATAAAGTTAGCAGTTAATATGAATTGTGACAAGAAAGTGCTAAGTGTATAACTCTTAGGCTATAAAGGGGAAATAGGACTTGTAGAGGAAGTATGAACATTCCTTGAGTAAAGCAGATATTTACCAAGGCAATTGATATGAAAAATGATGAGACTAGGAGATATCAAGCAGATCTTGACCTCTTTAGGGGAAGTTAGTGAGTGATTGAGGAAAGAGGAAGAAGGGGAAGTTAGAAATGCCTTGTTTGACCTGATCAAAATGAAAAAGTGCCTCAAAACTGTGATCTGGATAAATATAAACTTGAAAACATGAAATGGATCACATAGCTTGATTTCTGCAACCACAAAACTACTTACCCAACCTACTTACCTAGCATTTTTTCTTCTTTTGGTTTGGGTGCATTTGAACTAGCAAACCCAACTTTTCAACTTTTTCTTATTTTTACTATCCTCCTATCTACATCTACACTTATTTCATCCAGGGGCTCAGATTAGGCTGTTGAGAACCCTTGCTTCTCTACCTATCTAAGAATCTGCCAAGATTAAGCTGTTTGGACAGATAATGATTCTCTATATTCTACAACAGGAAATTGAAACCTAGGGAGACCAGGATTAAGCTGTTTGGACGTCCCCTTAACTAAAAATTCTTCAAAAATGGAATAACTCATCAAAATTGGAATACAGTAGAGGCACTTAGACTAGCACACTCTCATGGACACTTCTTTGGCCCCAGTAGCAAATATGGAACATTGCAACATGCAAAGTATGACATATTTGGTATGTAGAAATGTCGATCATGAAAGATGAAAACCTGCTTTGAGCAGGAGGCTAACACATGGGAAAGTGTGTCGATGGATTTTGTAGGAGGTTTGCCTTTGTCTAGAAAACGTCATGACTATTTGTATGTCACCGTTGACCATTTTGGTAAGATGTGTATTTTAATGCCTTGTAAAAAGCAAATCACTGCAGAGTAGACTGCTCATCTTTTCTTTCACCATGTTTGGGTCCCTTTTGGGTTGCCCACATTGATTGTGTTAAATCGGGACTCTCACTTTCTCGAAGAGTTTTGGACCAGCTTGTGGAAGATGATGGACACCAAGTTGAAAAGAAGCATGATATTTCATCCACAAACTAATGGAAAGACAGAGGTTTTCAATCACACCGTGGTACATTTGTTGTGAGGCTATTTTGGGAAACATCCTAAGTTGTAGGATGAGCATCTTCCATATGTTCAACATTCCTACAACCGAGCAGTGCACTCATCTATGTAGCGTTCACCATTTGAGACATGTTTTGGTTACCTGCCAAAGGACCCTTTTGATATGGTCTTTGGAAGGGATGATGACTCCAGTGGATGTAATGAAAGGGACAAAGCACAACAGTTCATCCAACGGATCCAATTGATTCACCAAGCAATACAAGAGCAGTTGGAGAAAAGTCAAGCCCGTTACAAGGCTCGACATTACAAACACCAAGTCAACCATCAATTTAAATTGGGTGAGAAAGTGTGCTTCCATATCAAGAAGGACAGGATGAAGGGAGAAGGGAAGAAGTTGTGAACAATCCGGTATGGTCCATTCACCATTTTCGAGAAGACTGGAAACAATGCCTTTCGTCTCGATTCGCCAATAGCCAATATATATGCAGATGTACTCCATAGTGAATGTGAAGAACTTAAAGTTGTATGAGCCACCATTGATTATGGACACCGAGGAGCTGGGCATAGTTCCTACAATTGATGATTTTGCACCAGAGTATCTCGATGAGTTACCTGAAGACAGCATCCTTGACAGAAGAACCAAGGCTTCACGACAGGGAGATGTGGAACACCTTCGAGTTGGTTTCAAGGGGATGCACCCTAGCAAGGCAAAATAGTTGGAGAAGGAAAGATCCTCAATGGGGAGGATTGATCCAGGTGGATCTTCAGACACAGTGGCATGGGAAAAAGCTCAAAAATTCAAAGTGGTGGAAAGGTGATGAACTTGACATCAGATCAAAGTGCATGTCACCCTGATTCAAACGGTGTGAACGACACTCCAATCCGAGTCCAGATGAAGAAGATAAAGTCAGTCAAAGTTGGGTTGAAATTTGATGCGGCAGGATTAATGAAGGCACAATTTGGACTTTTTTCGGCGGACGGAATCCAGCCAACTCCGGCCAGATTCCAGGCAAAATTGTTGCCTCGTTAAAAGGACTCCTTTGGTCCAAAATTAGATTTTCAAAAATGCGTGGGTTGTTTTTGTATAACAAAAAATATTAAAAAAAGGTTGGCGAGCCACGAACCATGCCACCCGAAAAATAAACAACAAACAAAGGAAGGGTGGGCCATGACCCCTGGCCCCTCCCTCGGCCATGGAACTCAACATAAATGTGGGAGGGGCAGGCCATGACCCCGACCCCTCCACTGCTTCCATAGAGCCACCAAACTAATGGACATGGGTGGGCTGACCCTTAGGGCACAGACCCAACCCAAACCAGCAACCCCGTAACCATAAATGGAGGATGTGTGCCATTAAATAATTACGAAGGTGGGTATGGTGGGTGGGCCTGACCCAACCAAAATTTAATTTTAAATTATTTTTTGTTTGTGGTGTATTAAAAAAGGAGGTGGGGTTTGACCTCCCGACCTGCTCCCTATTAAACTGGACCACAAGCAACTATGCCAACAACATTATTGAGAAATCTGCCCTCAGAATTATATTTAAACACAAATTTTCAATGTGCTCAGGCAGAGGAGGGAGTGCACGTAGTTCGAGGTAGAATTTTGCAGGAGGGAAGAATTTTCATTTTATCAGAATTTGACAAATTTTATATGGTTTCAGCACTTCTCGACACGACGAATGCAATGGCACTGTCCATTTCTCCATCAGAGTTCTGCATTTTTCGTCCATTTTTCAGTATGGAGGTATAAGACTCCTTTTTGTAACTGATTCTTGTACTCTTCTTTTTCACGCCATTTAATGAATGAAGGCCTCCCCATTGATTGAGCAAGGCCCAGAGACGTAGTCCAATTCAGATGAACTCCATTATCAAGTATTGTTGTCTTCTTTCATGTTTTATGTGTTTCTCCTCTTGTCTCACATGCACATTAAGTTTTCTCTATTAAGCTACAATTTATGCATGTAATTCATTAACACATCTATAAGTAAAAGATTTTGGATCATGACAAAACTAAAACAACATGCCAAAATTTATAACCATAAGTATGAAGAGTTAGAGAAGATTATTATCAATCTTCAAATATTATTAGAATAGGCTAGAAAAATTGAAGAAACACTCAAAAGGGAGTTGGAAGAAAGTATTAAGATAAATGAGGATTTGGAAGTAGAAATAGTCTCTCTATGAAAGGAAGGGAAGAAAAGGAATATCCAATGGAAATTTGTGAACAGCACCAAAGTATTAGATGAAATTATCAGAAATCAAATCTCATGTGATGATAATATAGGATTAGGAAACAAACCCATGTTCATTAATGTTTCAAGCTTCATGATGACTGAAGTTGAAAAAAGATATATGCAGATATAGTCAAGGACCCTATCAAGAAAGAGGAAATAACGATTTCAAAAGAGAAGGTTCAAGATCAGAAGATGAAAAATCAATAATCTCAAAAGGAAGGTCTCTGGAAAATTATATCACATAGAAGATCCCCCACTCTCGGGTATCACACTATCTTCCTTGGTGTGTGTTATTCTTGCAATTATTTTGGACACAAAGCTATGGATTGTAAATATTATGCTAGGAATAAAAGCAAGAATGGAAGTTACTCTAGGAATGATTATCCTATAAAATATTAGGAAAGGTACAAATGACATTTTAATAGGTTTGGATCCCTAAGTAATAAAGTATAGTGCTATAAATGCAACAATTTGTTACCTGTAGCAAAATATTGCAAGTTAAACACTCATCCAAGGGAGCCAAAGCATGAATCCAATGTTCATCCAAAAGAACCTTCAAGAGTATGGAAGAAGAAGGATGAAATTGTGTGATTTCTCTAAAATCTCAAAGCAAAAAGAGTGCATGGTATGTCAACAGTGGTTTCTCAACATATATGACTGGGCATAAAAAAAATTGTATCTCTATAAGAAGAAAACAATGGAATAGTCTCATTTGGAAATGATGGTTTAGCTAAGGTTATAGGAAAGGGTACAATTAATCTTGGAAACAAGAATTCCACAACATAATATGTTTCTATTATTGAAAATATGATCCACAACCTATTAAGTGTAGGTCAAATATGCGATCAAGGACACATACTTTTGTTGAACTCAAGGAAATAAGAAATAAGAAGCAAGAAATCAAGTTGGTTAGTAGTGAAAGAAAAAATAACTGCAAATGATATATACACCCTATATGAAATTGGAAAGGAAGAATGATTTTTGGCTAAAGAGGATGAACTTTGGATTTAGCATAGAAGGATGGGAAAAATAAACTTTGATAACCTTGTCAAAATTAGAAAAAGGAAGCTATGCGTGAAATTCCATAAATTTCAAAAGCATTAAGTACCATTTGCAATGACTATAGGCTAGAAAACAAATAAGGGTCTAATTCAAAACTAAGGAACATTCCACTTCAAAACCATTAGAGTTGGTTCATATTGATCTATGTGGTCCCATGCGAACCAAAGGATTGGAAGGTGAACAACACTTCATGTTATTTATCAACAATTACACCACAATGTAAGTAGTAAGTTTTATAAATAAAAAGTCATAAGAATTTGAATGTTTTAGAATCTATAAAGATACAATTGAGAAGGAAATTGATCTAAGAATCAAAAGTTTAAGATATGATAATGGAGGAGAATTTAAATCCAAAGTGTTACAACATTTATATGGAGAACAAAGGATAAAAAGAAAAGTATCGGTAGCTAGGACACCACAATAGAATGGAGTCACTAAGAGAAAAAATAGAAAGATAGAATAAATGGTTAGAACCATGTTGAATGATTCTAAATTATGTGAATTGTTCTGGGTTCAAGCAATGGAGACAGTTATACAGATTTAGAACAAGGTGTAGAAATTTTACCTATAGATCAAACTGGTAATGCAATGTACTAAAGAAAAACACATGATCTACTTCTACAAAACATTAGGTGGAAGCAAAATCGATTTCATGAGCAACATCAACCATAACAACATATAACTGATCAAGAGAAATAATCACACATAACACAGATATATCACTGGGGAAAGCACTAGCATAGAATCCCCAACATCGTATTATCAATCAAGTGGAAATCCTCTTTTGGTTACAAAAAATATCAGCTCAAGAGCTATCAGTTGGAAATTATTAATTCCCACTTGTCTATGGTTATAATTCTCCATTTGAGGAGTTTGTTCCTACATTATAGGAATTTAGTTTCTCCTAGATTAGTGTGTGGTTGAGAGAATCTCTCAACCACACTACTGTACGTCTAAGATAGTATTTCTATCTTGAAACTATTAATTGTATAAACATGTGTGTAATTCACTCATTCATTAATTAATAGAAAATATATTGGTTGAGCTGTTTTTATCTTGGTATCAGAGCCTCTGAGGGCCTGGCCCCTCCTGGGCTTGGCCCTCCTAGGCTGAGGGAAATAGCAGATAAAGAGTTTGTTTGAAGTTTATTTTTTTTAGTTTGTCCATCACAATTGCATTGCTGCGATGCGTCCATGTTGACTGGCAGTCCTGTATATCAAGGCTCTTGTGATGCTGGGGAGAATCTATTACTATGATCCAATGACTGGCAAGCCTGGATCGTTGCCGCCTAACGTGTCGACAGCAGTGAATGGCGTGGCCCTGTGTGGAACTTTTGCAGGCCAATGGGAGGGATCGGGATTCCAGTTTGAGGATCGATCATGGCGAGACGAACAACGATCATAATTTCCGGCGAGATTTGCAGATGCAAATAGTTCTGAGGATTCTATCAAGAGAATAAAGATTCTAGATGCATCGCGAGAGACAAATGGAAGGGAGCAAGGACCTTCTTCTCCGACCCGGTTTGATTTAAATGAATTGAATTTCTCGGCTTTGCCGCCATTAAAGCCAAGGTTCTTTTAAATGCTGCGATGCGTTGTTCCGTGTATATCATTTTATTTTATTATTTATTTAGTTGCAGTGCATTGTTTTGTGTTACTGTTTTGGAGATTGGACGGCCGGCAGTCCACTTCTAAGTAGAAGGAAGATACGCATCAGCAATATATTTGTTTGTAATTTGCTAAATAGCCGAGGTGAGATTTAGAATTATGCTTACACGAAAGAAGACTTGGCCCTCCTGTTCACTCCTACCGAATAAGTCTGGCATGCAGGTGGGAAACGAGATTTCATAAGTTCCGGTTATCGATTTCAGTTTCTCGTTGCATAGCCAGAGAAGAGGGTTGTCCATATAGAAAGGTAATCCAAGGACAATGGCCGATGTACAATTACCTGTGTCGAGGGGACCAAGATCTGTCACAACACTGTTTGGAGAAGACTCCAACGATTCGCAGCAGCCATTATGGTTCAAAAAAAGACGTCTTTCTGCAATTCGATTTCGAGAGCGAATCATACATTGCAGATCTGAGGCGCTTTATTGCAGAGCTGGTTGCCAATTTTAGTGGGATGTGCCAGAATGGGGGAAGAAGTGCTCAAGGCACTGGATTCGTTAGACCTGCTGCTGTTCTACCTTGAATATAAGCATTTGATTCAAGATCAGTGAATCATGCTGCCAGGGAGATCAACAGGATCTGATTTAAAGAGGTGTCATAGCATTGACACTTGAAAGTGTTCAGGTATTGGAAGCTGCAGACAAGTTAGAGAAGGACCTTGTGCAGATTGTTGTTGAATATTCAGTGGACTGTGAAGATGGAGGAAAGGGGGTCATAAGGGAAATGCCCCATATGAGGTTGACGATCCGGAGTGCTTCTGTTCAGAACAACCTCTATTTCTGCCATGGGATTTCCAGTAGGGTGTTCATAGATCATCATCCCCAAGCTGCTCCTTAACGTTGTCTATGTGTTGATCTATATCACAAGTGCCGTCTATCGCCTCCTTCAGTTCCTGGGGTTCCGAGAGTTTGTGGAACCCGAGATCTCCTGGCCAGATGAAATCAACCCACGGTTGAAGCCTGTGACATTTTATGTATCTGCACAGAGGATTCGTGAGCGATTACCAGTAGTTCGGTTTAGCATTTTAGCGGAGGAGGCCGGTGATGAGGATGTTATGTGTGCTGTTTGCTTAAATAACATGCAGAGGCATGAGGAGATCCGAAGGCTAACGAATTTCCATCACATCTTTCACAGAGACTGTGTGGACAAATGGGTTGATCATGACTAGAACGCCTGTCCTGTCTACAGGTTTCCCTTCCTTTCAGGCGATATTTGAACATAACTGGAAGAAGAAACGAGGACGCTACTGCAATTTTTAGGAATTCTCTCTTGAGAATCAGGAAGGCGTAGTCAGCTTTGATGAAATTTTGCGCGAGTCTGATGCATTTATGGTTGCTCGTGGAGATCTTGGTATGGAGATTCCAGTTGAAAAGATATTCTTGGCTCAGAAAATGATGATATACAAGTGCAATCTCGTTGGAAAGCCTGTTGTCACTGCTACTCAAATGTTAGAATCGATGATTAAGTCTCCTCGCCCTACCTGTGCTGAAGCTACAGATGTGGCTAATGCTGTTCTAGATGGGACTGACTGTGTTATGCTTAGTGGTGAAAGTGCAACAGGGACATATCCTGAGGTGGCAGTGGAGAAGAAAGCAGTGTGGGTAATTTTTTTTCTGGTGAACCTGACGTGAAATGTTGGTGTGTGCGTATCTCCTCAACATTCTGGATGCCTTGCTACTACGTTAATCTGCTGCGTGGTTTTTTTGGTGGTAAATAGGTGCTACTGTGTTTTTGAAGTGGCAGCCCTGCGTGTGATGGTGACAAGTTGATAAACAGTACACGCTGATGTTCTGGTCTTTTGGGCTATTGTTTGCCAAAGGGTGCTGTTGGGGGAAAATTGGATAGTTTTTGCTCTTCGCTTTGATGCTAATTTTAGCTGATTGGATAGTTTTTGGTTGTTGCTATGTTGGGAAATAATCATCTTTGGGCATGGGTAGAGAAATTAAATTTGAAGAGTTTATGTTGGAAGCATGTTTAAATATTATTGGCCTTATTGAGCCTAGCTAACTCAATGTAGGCAAAGTTATTTTGTTAGAATTCGCGACCCTAACAAATGACAGGGTAAGCATGGAGTTCCAAGAAGTTATTTGAACAGATAAGGATGCCCACGATGTAGAAGAAGCGGAGGTAATGAAGCAGCGACAATGTTGATGGTGGAAAACAAAGTAGAGATTTGTTTGAGTTAGTGTGGAATAGACTCCCTAGTATGTTGTAATAATCATTGTATGTACTCAGAAACTCCAATGTTGAAATGTAAGCCTTGCTAAGGCATTTGAAAGTTCGTGGTGATCTCAAAACCACTTTGTAATGGTTTGTGGTTAGCCTGAAACCATCTATAGAGCCTTAGTGGCTACAGGAGTTGCCCGATGGTGGCAAATTGAGATCCTTGATCAGCTCGGTGGTAGCAGATCGGATCTGCCCAGTGGTGGCGAATTGAGATCCTTGATCAGCTCGATGGTAGCAGATCGGATCTGCCCGGTGGTGGCGAATTGAGGTTCCGTGATCGGACTTGCCTGGTGGTGGCGAATCAGAACTCTGTGATCTGCTCGGTGGAAGCAGATGAAGTCGGCGGATTTGCCCGGTGGTGGTAAATCGGACTTGCTTGGTGGTGGTAGATTGCCTTTGTGGTTGTGTGTACACAGGAGCTTTGTGCTCGTAGGAGCAGGTGGACTGCAGTAACACCTGGCTCGGACTCAGATGATTTTTCTGAGTAGAAGGGGATTGGCACGTTGTTCGCACGAACAGCAACACCAGGAAGGCCAACTGGAGCGTCTGTTAGGCCATTAATCGCGCCAATGGCGCGGGTTTATCATTCAGGATCGCGCCAATTCACCTTTAAGTGGATCTACAAGAGAGGCAGATCGGATCAATTTGGCTGTATTGGAAACACCAAATTTGCAGATTGTGGATCTTTCCGAGGGCAGCAGATTGTGTTTTTGGAGGTTTTGTACATGCAATTTGCCTGATGGCGGTGGATTTGACTATCATAACAAGTAGTCATTAAGGGGGGGAGTTGGAAATTATTAATTCCTACTTGTCTATGGTTATAATTCTCCATATGAGGAGTTTGTTCCTACATTATAGGAATTTAGTTTCTCCTAGATTAGTGTGTGGTTGAGAGAATCTCTCAACCACACTATTGTACGTCTAAGATAGTATTTCTATCTTGAAACTATTAATTGTATAAATATGTGTGTAATTCACTCATTCATTAATTAATAGAAAATATATTGGTTGAGTTGTTTTTATCTCTATCCTGTACTCTTTGCAATCAAAAGATGAAGATCATAGAATCACTATGCCTCAATATGTAGGCCTCAAGTCCTCCAATCCCCTATTTCCTTGTGCAATTTTGATTGGGGTCCAATTCATAACATGTGAGCATTGGCCCCAAATCATACCTGTTGTCAACCATAGGTCCAACTACGCAATCCTTGAGGACACTAGTTCCTCTTACATGCAAGGAATATTCCATGGGAAGATCCAAGCATCTGATAGTACACTGTCCCTCATTTGATCTCAACTGGGTCTCTGACAGAACTGACATGCAACAGTTATCCATGAGTGAATCCTTAGTTATCTAAAATAATAGTCGTCACATGCATGCAAGCATTAACAAACTATATTTTATTATTTTAACAACTTGTTAAAATAATCTAACTAGACTTGACTAGTTGGAACTAAGTCAACTGATTCTCTCATTATAGAACTCATACTTAATTCCTTAATTAGTGGAGAGAATAAAGGATAAATTCCTCAATCAATGGGACAACTAATTTGCATGTTCTCAAAAAGACTTTAATTTTAATTTTTCCAACTAATTAACTCACGGAGATTAATTAGTTAATATTTTAAACTATTGTTAAGACCAAATTCTATTTTACTTCCTATAGATAGACCAGGCACTACTATAAATAGGAAGGTACCTAGAAATGCTATTTTTAGAACTTTCTATTTTTAGCAGTTTCACCTCTCACTCAAGGTGGCCAATGACCTCACTGGCCAAACTGCTATTTTTAGACATGCTATTTTTAGACATTCTATTATTAGCACATTCTAAATTTAGAATTTCTTGTTGCCCACTTTTCAATAGTCCCTCTCAACAAGAAAGGGATTATCAGCAACTCTGATCCTGTCTCTGTGGAACTCAAACTTGTCTTTTGACAATGCCTTTGTCAAAATATCTTCATCCTGTTCCTCGGTTGAAATGTAGTGCAACATCATGATCCTCTTGACCACACAATCCCGTAGATGATGATAGCGGATATCTATATGCTTGGACCTATCATGAAACACTGGATTCTCAGAGAGTTTAATGCAACTCTGATTATCACAATATATCACTTTAGGATCCATTATCTGACCAAACAATCCCACTAGAATCTTCCACATCTAGATGGCGTTACATGCAGCCTGACTAGCTACCATTTACTTTGCCTCCACTGTGCTAAGTGCAACTGATCTCTATTTCTTGCTATACCAAGAAACTGTAGCTGACCCAAGGTTGAAGATTCCTCCAGAAGTGCTCTTCCTATCTGATGGACTACCTGCCTAATCTACATCTGTGAAGCCTTGGAGCATCACTCCCTCTGTCTGCCTATACCATAATCCATATTATGTAGTGCCTTTGAGATATCTCAGCACATGTTTTGCCACCTTCCAAAATAACTTGGTTGGCTGAACCATATCTTGACTCAATTGGTTCACTGCAAATCACAAATTTGGACGTGTGTTCACCAAATACATGAGTGAACCCACAAGTTTCCTATAAACAGTAGTAGCTACTACCTCACCTGAAGTAGTATCCTCCTTCCTCCAGTTACCTACTAGAGGAGTCTCCATGGGCTTGCACATCTCCATGTGGAAGCACCTCAATATCTCATTGGCATACTTGCCCTGAGACACAAATACTTCCCCATCTCTCTACCACACCTCCATGCCTAGAAAGTAGTGCATGGGGCCCATGTCCTTCATCACAAACTCTCTTGCAAGATTTGCCTTGCAAGACTTAATCAACAATTCATCACCTGTCAAAAATAGATCATCTACATAAAGTATAATAATCAATAGCTTACCATCTACAATGATGTGGTAGAGGTTCACATCCGCTTCACTCTTGGTGAAGCCCAACCCAGTGAAATAGCTGTCGATCCTCGTATACCAAGCACGGGGTGCTTGCTTCAACCCATACAATGCTCGCTTGAGCCTACACACATGTGACTCATGATCGAAGGTCTCAAATCCCTCTGGCTACTCTATGTATACCTCTTCCTCAATCTCCCTATTGAGGAATGTTGTCTTCACATCCATCTGATGGATCTACCACCCCATCTATGCTGATAGTGCTAGAATAGATCTAATCAATGAGTACCTTGCAACAGGAGCAAAGGTCTCATCATAGTCAATCCCCTCAACCTATGAGAAACCACGGGCAACAAACCTTGCCTTGTGCTTCTCAATACTACTAGCAGCTGCCTGCTTTACCTTATAAATCCATCGAGAAGTAACCACTGACTTGTCCCCCGGTCTAGGAACAACATCCCATACATTATTCCGCATGATAGAATCATACTCCTCTACCATCGCATCCACCCAGACTGGCTGCTGCACTGCCTCCTCAAAAGAAGAAGGCTCGGTTGCTACACATTCCCCAACCAGGGCCATGTAGCCAGTGTATCTATCAAGAGATCTCCTCTGTCTGCGCTGAGAGGATGGCTGCCCCACATTCTCTCTCACATCCTGCATCAATATGTTAGCTTCTCGAGAGCGTTTCCTCCCCTCTCTGGAAGACTCTCCAGTAGTGGTGATCTCCACAACTGGAATCTCTACATGCAGCTGCTTCGCATCATCAAGAGGCTCCTCCTCCTTAGGAACTAATAGTTCCTCATCATCACCATGCAACATGAGCTCCCTCTCAAGTGATACTCGCATGGCTCACTGCTCATCAAACTTCGGATCCCTGCACACTACGGTCCTATGACTGGCAGGTAGAAACACATGATAGTTGTGAGGTGTATCCATGTACCCCACAAGTATTCCCAACTCAGATGTTGGGTCTAGCTTCTTTCGAGCATCTTTGGTCACATGACAGAAGGCTGGTGATCCAAAGATGCGGAAGTGACTCACATCTAGTCTCTTCCCCGAAAAAGCCTCCATAGGTGTCTTCATCCCCAAAATATGATGAGGACTCTTGTTCTGATGATATACTATTGTATTGCATACCTCAACCCATAGATGAAGTGGTAGGCCTTGGTCATGCAACATCGATCAAGCTGTGCCCAAAATAAAACTATTCTTCCTTTCATCCACCCCATTCTGTTGTGGGTTATGAGGTGCCGTGAGTTCCCGTTTAATTCCTTTTGAAGCACAGAATTCCTTAAACTACTGGGAAATATACTCTCCACCATTATCACTTCGCAAGGCCTTTACTTTCATCCCTGATTCTTTCTTTGCCAAAGCTTTGAACTCACAAAACTTCAAGAAGGTTTGATCCTTCTTTTGCATGAAGTAGATCCAACATCTACGAGAAAAATCATCAACAAAATAACATAATACCTTTGCTTTCCGATGGAGGCTGTAGAGAAGGGCCCGCATACATCTGAATGAAATCGCTCTACAACTACTCCAGCTCTACCATCCTGATCATGAAAAGAAGATTTTGCATACTTACCCAAAGTGCAACCTTTGCATGTGCTCACTTGCTCTAGCTTGCAAATGGGTAATCTGGTAGAAATTTACTACATGATATTCAAGGCCCCATGATGCAAGTGGCCCAGTCTCCTATGCCATAACTCGCCAATATCTTGGTCATGCATCACCTCTGCTTTGGAACTCAAAGCAGCATAGTTTTTTACCTATAACTTATAGAGATTCTTCACTCGAATCCCTATCTATTTGGTCTATCCAGTGCTTATATGCCTTAGGAAAACCTTTCCCAAACTAAAGACTACATCATAGCCTTTATCCTCAAGCAAAGTAATGGACACAATATTCTTTTTCAGCCCTGACACATACTTAACATTAGAAAGAGAGAGGGGAGAACCATGCTCCCTCTGAAACACAGCCATACCTTCACTTGAGACACGGTACCTTCTGTCGTCACCCATCTCGATCCGTATCTGGAGATCCTTCTCCTCCAAAGTGCTAAAAATATTCTTGTCACCTAACATGTGGAAAGAAGCTCCATTGTTCAAGTACCAAACACATCCCATGCTGGATGAAACCATGAATGCAATAATTGAGAAATCCATCTCAAATTGTGAAGCTAGAGCATCACCATCAGAAGCCTTCCCTGAAGACCTCATTGTAATTTTTGGTTTACGGTAAAGAAGTTATCTTTCCCACGAACCTATATCTTTCGACCTTGCGATTCTCCCAAGAGTCACAAGGTAAACCTTGCCTTCTGATTCAGAGTAGGATAGACACTTTACTCAAAATCAAGGAAGAAAGGCTCAAAGCCAAGCAGATATTTATTGTTCACCAAATCATGTAAAACGTTGGTTCAATAAGAAATTCGCAAGGGATAAGTGCTTCAATATGGGTGACCTAATACTAAAATGGGATAAACCTCGTGGAGAGAAAGGAAAGCACACAAAGTTCCAACCTCTATGGATTGGACTATTTACCATCAATGAAAGGCTAGGTCATAATACCTTCAAGGTGAAATCCTTGGATGGAAGGTTTGACCCCCTTCCCGTAAATGGCCAAGATTTGAAACATTATTTTTAATAAAAACTACATGTTTCTTTTCTTGTATAGTTTGTTTGTCCCATTTCCTTTTGTATGTGTCAGTCCTCTGTATGTTCTGTTAGTCGTATCCTAATTTTGTGTGTTCATGAGTCATTGTACATAAATAAGATCCTTGTGTAAAACTGCATGGCTCAAAAGGGATTTTTTGTGGAATAAAATAGAATTGTCACAACCATAACGCTTGGTTTTTTGTTGTTCTCCTTCTTTGTTTGGGAAAAATACCATAGGTTCAACTAAGTCTAGATGGAAAATACGATATTTCCAAACATAATACCTTGAGGGAACCTATTAGATTTGTGCCTATGCTAGTATCTAAGGCCATCAACTTGGTGTAAATTTGTTGGTGTGTTAACACTTGTCCAATTTAGTAGAGAAAGGATAAGGGGAAATCTAAACTGAGCAAACCAATATCATAGGTTTTAAAATAATTCTCTGAAGGGGAAACCTCCTCTTCTCTCAATAAGTTGGGATCCATCTTCCACACATTCAAGATAATAAGTTCTAACACACAGTTATATTGAATAAATTTAAAGGGTGAAATATGAGAAAGGCTTCCTATGCAGGGAGGTGGAGCAAGCGACTTCATCGGGGTACTAACTAGGCTCACTAGTAGTGAAGCAACATTGTGCTCCTGAAGTGACGCTGCAGGGGTACTGTCAATGCCTACTGGTAGCGGAGAAACATAAAAGATGAAAAATCATACTCTGAAGAACACAAACATGTCGTGCACATTACACTTTCCTAGATTGAAACAATTGTTACAGGGTGTATCTGTTTTTTCCTCAACCAAGTAGAAGAAATTAAAATGCTATGTATACAACTGGGTCGGAAGGGAAAGTCAAGGAAATCCAACTGGTGAATCAATAATTATTGAAGGTATTATCCTTTAACTAAAATTTGTTCCTAATGAAAGAAGTTGAAGCTTGCCCAATGTGTCTCCAAGTGTTGGTGTTGATACAACACTCTCCAAAATTTCACTACATTCAGATTTTGAAGCCTACTTTTTAATCATGTCAAGTGTCACCTTGGTCGTCAAGTGTCGTTTCATGTCCTCCTATGTGTTTTGAGTGTTATTTAGTGTACTCAAGTGTTTTTGGATTGAATAGAACATCTTTGGTGTACTTCATGGTCACAACATCTCTGTTTTTGCAAAACGACACCTTTTAGGCACGATCACACACACTTCACCCATTGTACTTGAGGAATTCATGAAAAAGTGGCGCTTTGATGTATATTTATCATTTTTCAATCTTTTCAAAGTTTTCGCGATGATTTGGTATGTGTCACACATGGTTTTATGTCTAAAATTCATGATGTTCTCCCCCTTTCCTATCTTTTGGACATAGAAAAAATGTTGGTTCCAAAGAAAACCCAATAATGCCAAGAGCACATGAGTGTAGTTTGAAGCCTTGATCAAGAATCCTTCATTGTTTAGAAGTCTTCCATGCTCCCTTCAAAAGCAAAAAGCACACTCCTTAAGCCATTCCCCCTTCCTTCTTCCAAACTCTGCCCTTGAAGAAACAAATCATTCCTTTTAGCACACTCCTTCGACTAGAAGAAGTGGGCCCTCCTTGAGTGCATGAGTGCAACTTGAAGGCCTTAAGTCCAACCCTTTACTTTTCCATAGTGTTCCATGTACCCTCTTGACCCTTTGAGTGCATGAGTGCACTCTGAATGCATGAAGCTTCACCCTTCAACCTTCAGACTTGTGCCATGCACCCTCCCAGGCCTCTTGAGTGCATGAGTTCACCCAAAAGGCCTGAAGCCTTTCTCCTTCAACCATCAAGAACGTTCCATGTGCCATCCTTCTCTCCCTTGAGTGCACAACGCATTTGGGAAGCCTGAAGTATTCCCTTTCATCCTTCAAACTTGTGAAATGCACCCTACCTTAATTGTCTCTTCCTCTTGAGAGCATGAGTTCATGTTGAAGCCCTAAAGCCTCCCCCTTCAACCCTTCATCCTTTCAAAGTGAACCCTTGTGCCAAAAATCTTTCCTTTCTCTTTCTAATGCACACTGAAAAGAAATGAAGATAAAATTTGCATAAAACATGTTCGACTAGGATATTTGTAGGTTGATTGTTGCTTTTCATGAGCAATTGCAGCCACATGCCTATTAGGAACAACATGGAAATCACGCATGAAGAATATTGGGAAAAGAAGACAAAACAAAGGAAGTATTGAAGAAAAAAGAATGCATTGAAAGCTCGATTATTGAAGCACCCTAAAGACTCCAAGATCAAAGACCCTTTGGAGGGTGAAGGCATCAATGATTAGAAGTTGCATGAAGATTGAAGACACAAGTGGCAACCAAGTTACACTGAAGAAAGTCCATGTCATCACTCATTATTAGTATTGGTCATCAAAGATAGTGACATGTCACATCTTCATCAAATGATGATGTGGAAGTTATGATTTAATGTTGTAATCATTGTAAATACAAATAAGTGAAAGTCCAAGAGTCATGTATTGACAAAAGATTCATGGAAGTCCAAAATATATGTAATAACAAGAGTAATATGTAATTCCAAAATTCATTTGGAATTTCAAAGGTTGTATAAGTCCAAAATTCGTTAGGAGTTGGAAAGTCAAGAGTCATGGGGATGTGAAAGGTCATGGCTCAAGTTATCAAAGGATCCTCATTTCTCATTTAAAGTGCTTTTAACCTTGGCTTCTCCTACAAGGCATTAGAGAGATAGAGTTAGTACTTTTGGGGAGCAAGTAGTGGCTCTAACGCTCCATTATTGGAGCAAGTGATGTTCATTGTATTTATATATATTGGAACTTTTGCTTAATATCAAAGCCTTATAGGCCAACATATTTTCATGAATGGATTGTGAATGTTTATAATATTTTTATTTGAATGTTTATGGTTCATGTTTGCTTTCACTTGTGCTGGAGTAATTGAACTATTGTGGTGACTTTGGTGCTCAACTTATTGGAAATGTGTTGTAATGTTTATAACGATATTCACATCTATGTGAACTATTTCACTTGATGTTAGACTAATATTTCTCATCTATGTGGGTCCCATTAGGGTGTACTATTACTTCTCTCTTAGAGGCTCACCTCCTTTCTCCTCTGCAGTGAAAGAACCTTGATACGTATGCAATTGAACAGTCACAAGGAACACTTGCTTTCTTATTCAAAATCACATAAGCACTTATCTGTCATGGTAACAGTTAAAGCTAAGGCATATCTTTAAGTAAACGAAATATGGGTCATATTCCGAATGGGACTCCTACACAAAACGATGTGAGGTCTAATTGGGACTTCACATCGAGGAATTCCCCTATATGTTTGTGGTATCCAACATCGTCAACAGACTCATATGACCATGTTGAAGAATCTAGTGTAGATTCTCAAGCGTTGTTGCTGAAAAAGAAATATTTTTGTTAGGAGCTAGCATTACACAAAGAAACACCAACATTATGGGGATGAACTATGGATTTTTATTTTCAGCATAATATGGAAATCAAATTTATGACATTCATACCTCGAGAGTGGAGTTTGTACAAAGGCCAACACAAATAAAAAATTTACTTGAATATCCAGTCGCAAATATGATGGAGTCTTATTTTTTTGGGTCTTTACAAAACACATATTTTAGCATACCAGTAGGTTGCTACCATAAATACGCTCTTCTGAAGAAAAAAATTATTGCCCATGTCATGTTTATTGTGGGTTTATTAGGCAGCTACATGAAATAAATCATCTCTCATAATGTTACTCACATGGTTGCTTTGGAAATTTATATATACCTAAGAAAATAGGTGATGTAAATAAATAAGCTCAATAATTGAGAATTTGATTTTTCATTTTATAAGTTATCATAGTTTTAATTCTTCTTTTATAATTTCCAATAAATGGTAATGATCTAGAGAATATATCTACTGGGAGATTTTGCATTATAGGTAGGTTTCAAAGAAGATTTGACTCCATGCCCAACAAGGAACTTGGTTTGATGTTCCCAACATCTTGCAAGCCAAGACGTTGTCCCCAGTTGGATCCAATATGTTGTAGCCTGATCTTGCCAGGTGGAAATGATAAAATAGCTTGCAAGAAAATTCCCTTAACAAATTAAAATTAAAAAGTTTGCATCACTGAGAAAAGGTTGTTTTATTAAAAGAAAAAAAAACTTTTGGCTCAAGGGTTATTGGTAATGCTAGATATCACCAATATATAGGGGTTATCCCTTTAGAAATTATGGTGTATATATGCAACTGATCATGAAGTTTTAATTAAAATCACAAGACTTAAACCTAATCTACTGCTTTGTGGAAGTTAATTCACAAATTTAGAACAAAAATTTCAGACATGCAATAAGAAATAAAATGCATGCACATAGTACTTTTTCTAGGGGAAATTAATCTACTAAAAACCTCAATGTTTTCTTGCATTAATATGATGAATAGAGATGTATTACAATTTCTTTCCTCAACTAAGCACAATCTACATGTGAATAACCTATCTCTCTACTCATTGAGAAGCTTTGACCCAGACTTTGTCAATTTTTACCTCTGCTTGAGCCCCTATTTCCTTGCACAATTCCTTAATAAATTAGGCCCCTGTTATTTAGGAAATTCCTCTAAAATGATTGCACAATTCCCAAGGTTGATCATCTGACTTCATGCAACACATGTACACTCAAGACTAGTCTACAATTGATGTTACACTACCTTTGAATCTCCACCACAGCTAGGGAACTCAAATTCACTACATGAACTAGATATTCCAGGTTGATTGATCAGTTAACTAGATGATCATTGAGTTTTACTGAAGTCCCACTACACAACTAACCTTCCACTAGTTCCTTCAACAGTTAGAACTATTTTAATTGAAAACAACTTGAGATAACTAACTTTGATTGCTACAAATTAGCAACCACACATGCTTAACTGAACTCTAACTCCTCCAACTCAAGTTTACTGAATAAACTAGGTGACACAAGCCATGTCACACAAGTTAACTACATCCAGGTTGTCCGCTGATGTGGAAATCCGAATTTTATTAATTTAATCAAAGGAAAAATCAAATTGAGAATTTCTTGTTGCATTTTTCAACACTCCATGATGTGAAGTCCCAATTAGACCTCACATTGTTTAGAGTAGGTGCCTATTAGGTACCTAGCTTACTAGTTTAGCATCATTATTTTTATTATTAGTGTAGCCCCGTATTGTTATTTATGTTCCCATGTAGACCCCATATTGTTATCGTTGTTCCCCAAAGAAGCCCACTATTTTTATTTTTGTGCCCTTACATTATTATTGTATGTAGGCTTTGGTTATATTGTGACCCCTTAGACTCCTATATATACCAAGGAGATCACATCATTTGTATCATCGAATAATTTTTCATTAATG
Organism: Pinus taeda; assembly: GCA_000404065.3. Lineage (NCBI taxonomy): Eukaryota > Viridiplantae > Streptophyta > Pinopsida > Pinales > Pinaceae > Pinus > Pinus taeda. The sequence continues at coordinate 259,460 of APFE030423908.1, read as the reverse complement.
TAATTTAAAGGAGGTTTCCACCTCGAAGAAGCTAATTTTTAATTCGTTGATCCATCTTTTCTTCTATTTTATGAGTTGGTTGCATAACATTTGGTATCAAAACTTTAGATTCTAGGGTTTTGTTGTTTCAAACAGGTCCTATTGAAATTTTCACTATAACTTTTTTCTATGAATATTCAAAAGATGAAATTTCTACCACCTAGATCTGAAACCTTGGTGCACTTTAAGAAATTTCAAATATTGGTTCGCTATATTTCCTGAGATATGGTTCAAAGAAGCTAGGGTTTTTGCATGCTCCATAATTCAGTATCGAACATGTAACCTAGGGGAAAACATCATAACTTTCATTTAAAACATAATATTTGAATTCTGTAAACAATTACTGAAGTTACATGGACTGTAATTTCTTGTGTATCAATTTTAGGGTCAAAAATTAAAATAAGGACACGTGGCATTCCGTACAATTTAGATCTACTAAACTAGTCCATAATGAGGCCATCATGGGAGATTTGGCATAACTTTATATTGAAGAATCCAAATATTGGTTTGACTTGTGGTGTTAGAAATATGACTCATAGTTCTACCACCAAACTAAATTCTAGACCTTGGGGAGCCAAAATTATAGAGATACATAGTTTCAAAATCAAGCTCCCAAAAACAAGAAAAAAATTGTGTATTTTTTAAATTTGCATAACTTTTATTTGAAAAAATAGTTTGAAGTGATTCAAAGGGAACAATGAAAAATATATATTGTTATTTCCAATATGCCTCACAAAAAAAAAATGGATACACCCAGTAAGAAACCATAAATCTCTAATATGAAGCTTGAAGAAGATGAAGAAATGCAACATGATATATCAAAAGTACGAGATCAAGTGAAACAAATTTCACTCTCACAAAGAGTAACCAAATATGAATATTAAAATGGATGCTTTAAAAGATAACTTGGATTGTACAAAATAAAAAATAAAAAGGGATATGGAAGTCTTGAAGGATGCTTTAGAAATGAAAATGGAAGGTTTGAAGGATGGTTTAAAATAAGAAATGGAATATTTGAATGAAGGTTGCTACAGGATTTCTACAAGAAGTGATTCCTAATGGTGAGAAGGTATTCCATGAAGCTCGTGATGAAAAAATAAGGAATTTTAATCATGATTTTAGAAACTTTAAATTTGGGTTGAAGACCAACTACATTCCAAATATCGATGCGAGGAAGCTTGATGGAAAGGATCTGGTAGCATGGATACTACAGATGGGAAAATATTTTGATCTACATGATGTGCAACCTTCACAAAAGATATGTATTGCATCTTTATATTTAGAACCCAATCAGTTTGTATGGTATTGATGGCTTTATGCTCATAAAACACTTGTCACTTGGTCAATTTATGTGGAGGAAATGATAGCACATTATGAGTATACAAAGAGAAACATATTCTTTTTCCAATTGATAAATCTAAAAAAAAAAAAGGGTTCAAAAGTGAAGCACATTGAGGACTTCCCAAAAATGAATATCAAGATAACAAATATTCTAGAGGAGCATAGTATTTGTGTCTTCATAGGGACTTTATAGGATAACATCCAACATGAGTTTCCCCTTTGGGAACTTGATTCATTAGAGAAGGCATTCAAGGTGGAAAGAAAAATTGAAAGCAAAATTATGGCAACAAGGAAGTCTACCACTCACAACCATAAAGGTGGAAGTGTTACTTCTCATTATATTCCACAACCTACAAAGTTGACACCACCACAATTGGAGGAAAAAAGTGCAAAGGGGCTTTGTTATAGTTGTGATAGAAAATACATGAAAGGTCATAAGTGTGTTGAGAAGAAATCATTTTACATAGATTGTGAAGAGGAGGAAGAAAAGTAACAAGAAACATTAAAAGAAGAGGATATACACTAGCAACCAATCCTAAAGAAAGAATAAATTAATTTGGTCATATCTTGTAATGCATTAGTGGGAATTACCACTCCTAAAACTCTTAAGATATAAGTACATATCAAGAAGAGAAAGGTAATAGTGATAATTGATTCAGGTAGTACCCATAATTTTATTCGTTGTAAGATATTCAAGGAATGGAACTGCTTTCTATATCCAACACCAGAGTTTCAAGTGATGGTTGCAAATGGAGGAACTATACATTTATGTAGAAAGTGCCATAATACCAAGCTAACCATGGGGAAATATGTATTAAATAGTCCAATGATTTCCATTCCAATGAGTGGTGTTGATGTTGTACTAGGATCCAAATGGTTTCAATATTTGGGGATGATAACTTTAATTTTCAAGAACTTTTTTTGAATTTCGTTTTGGGAAGGATAGGAAATTAAATTAAGGGTATCATAGGGAAATCGGGGAAGATAATTAGCTCTAATGGCATGACAAATATTTTTCAAAAAGAATAACTGGGTGTAATTGCACAATTATTCTCACTAGAGGTTCAATTATCAAAAACATCTATTTCTCCAAATCTCCAAAAAGTATTGGAAGATAATTCCAAGGTATTTGAGACTACCAAAATCCTCCCATCTATTCGTGATTATGAGAATGCTATTCACTTTATTCTAGGAAGTGTTCCTCCAAATATCAGGCCTTACAATTATCTCTATGCCCAAAAGAGTGAAATTGGGCGTATAGTTGCAAAAATGCTAGAGGTCGATATAATTCAACCTAGTCAAAGTTCTTTCTCTACTCCAATAGTATTGGTTCACAAGAAGGATGGATCATGGCATATGTGTTTGGATTATAGGGAGATGATCAAGCTCACTATTAAAGATAAATTTCCCATTCCTATCATTGATGAATTATTGGATGAACTACATGGAGAAATTACTTCACCAAGTTGCATATTCGTCTAAGGATATCATCAAATTAGAATGCAAATAGAAGATATTCCCAAAGTAGCATTCATAACTCATGAAGGTCATTATGAAATTTTGGTCATGCATTTTTTCCTTACTAATGCACCCTCCACATTTGAAATTTTGATGAATTCCATTTTAAAACCCTTAGATTTTTTTTTTTAGTATTTTATGATGATATACTAATCTACACAAAGTCTTGGAAGGATCATGTTTAATATTTTTATAGGGTGCTTAAACTATTCAAGGAGAAACAATTATTTGAAAAAACCTCCAAATGTTTCTTTGGAGTATAGGGGGTGGAATATTTAGGTCGTATTATATCTTATGATGGCGTTAAGGTAGAACCTAACAAAATTAAATCCATTAAGGAATGTAAAATCCCCACAACCATAAAGCATCTTCAAGGATTTATTGGGTTGAAACGGTATTATCACAAGTTTGTTAAGAATTATGGGAGAATAGTAGTGCCTCTAACAACATCATTGAAGAAAGATGCATTTTATTGGACTCCAGAAGAAACAAAGGCCTCTGAACATCTTAAAGAGGCAATATGTCAAGCACCAATCTTAGCTACACCAGAATTCACAAAATCCTTTAATGTGGAACGCGATGCCTCAAGAAATGGAATTGGTGTTGTTTTAACGCAAGAAGGAAGACCAATTTCTTTTGAAAGCCATCCAATTAGGGGAAAGTATTTACACAAACCTATTTATGAGAAGGATATGTTTGCAATACTACAAGCACTAAAGCAATGGTGACCTTACCTAATGGGAAGAAACTTCAAGATAAAAGAAAAATAAAATATCACAATGGTATTTAATACTTTTTTGAACAAAGATTATGTTTAGAAGAGCAGAAAAAATGGGTCACAAATATGTTGGGTTATGACTTTCAAATCATAAGAAAAATGTTGTTGTAGATGCACTCCTAGGAAAGGATGAGCATGTGGAAGCATTGCTTTGTGCCATTTATATTATCCAACTTGATTGGATAACTAAAGCAAGGGATGAATGGAAGAATGAATAAGAGGTGTGGACACTCATTCAAAAGTTGCAGCAAGATCCCAATACATCTGATACATTTATTTGGAAAAATGATTCTTTATGGTACAAAGATCACTTATATCTCTGTAAGAATTCCCAACTCAAACAAAAGTTTCTTTTGGAATTGCACACCTCCCCCTTAGGACAGAACTAGGGATTTTTAAAAACTTACCACAGGGTCAAGAAGGAAATTTTTTAGGATGGTCTTAAATCTGATATTTAGAAGTTTGTGGCAAAATGTTTGGCTTTCCAACGAAATAAAGTTGAGACAATTAGGATCTCAGGTATATTACAACCTTTATCCATTCCAAGTCAACGTTAAGAGGAGGTCTCACTGATTTTATCACAAGTTTACCCAAGTATGAAGGAGACAGTGTCATCATGGTGGTAGTTTTTATACTTACCAAGTATGAACACTTTTGTGCATTATCTTGCCCTTTTAAAGCCAGTACAGTTCCTACCACATTTATGGAAGAAATTCAAAAGCTACATGGAAACCTAAATATTACTGTAAGTCACAGAGATCCCATTTTGACATGAAATTTTTGGAAATAATTATTTTCTTGTCTTGGTACTCAATTAGCTCATAGCTCATCTTATAATCCTCAATCCAATGGGAAAAGTGAGATAGTGAAAAAATGTTTGGAAGGATATCTTCATTTCTTTGTATTTGATAAACACACACAATGGTTCAAGTGGTTACCTCTAGCTAAATGGTGCTATAACAATTCCTTCCACACTACAGCAAAACTGATCTCATTTATGGTACTTTATGTATATCATCCACCATCCATCACATCATTTTTAAGAGAAAATTCGAAGGTTCTATTGTAGTACTCAACAATTACCCATTCTAATTAGACTTAGAATAATAATGGGGGCCCTTTAAATTTTTAAAAAGGAATCCTTTTTGTTTTAATAAAATGGGACAAGTTTCATATTTTTACCTTTAAATTTTAATAAATAAAAGAAAAAATATTTCAAAAGCATATATAGCAAAGCGTAGTCTTTTCTTTAGGCTTAAAAGCCTTTCATAGTTTCTTAGGAAATAATGTGCAAATTATGAAACCCCGATAAATTTATTTCCATTATAAACCTTGGAATATAATTACAAAAGCTCCTAAAGGGTTTTCAAGCAAATAAACAAAAATATTACAAAAAGTTGGTCCCACTAAAACCGCACTTGAAGCGTTAATTGACTTATCGGCACTGGCGATTTTAATCTAAGTACCATAAGCAAATTCCAATAGTTTTTTGATCTAGTAAGAGTCGAGCCTTCCATTAATCAAGAAAAAATACATAATGTACTTTTTTTTTCCATTAATGGGGTCAATAGTAGCATCACCAGCTCTGTGAACACTCAACAGATAGCTGGGTTGACACAACCCCATACCTAACTCAAACAAAACTACAAAAGGATTGACTATCAAACTAGGAATGAGGTAGGATACCTGCCTACATAACCTAAAAGAGAAATTTAAAAGGTTCTAAAGTTCTTTCCGGTCTGCTAAAAGACTTAAGTCTCAAGCATCAAAGAACCTGAAAGCCCTTGACAACGAGGGCCCACAGGTCCTACGGCCCACACTGCAACAATGTGTGACTAAAAAACAAGTCATAACCTGTGGTTGACTTAGCAACCCGAAAATGGAGCAATCCAACCCCCAAAGATTCGACGGTTATAATCTGATTTCGAGTCATCAACTTGCCCACTCCTTAATTTTCTTACGGATCCAATGAGAAACCAAAACCACCATTCTAAACTTTTTCGGGTCCATTTGAGGATTAACCTTCGATTATCTTTATGACCTGAATACTGTGCGATCTAACCCTCATTGATCCGACAATATTGAGCTGAATTCGGGCCAGCAACATGCCCACTCTTTATTTTTCCATTCAGACCCGATAAGTAGCATAAATTGTCGCTCTAAAGTTTTTCGAGTCCATTTGAATATTTATCCTACGAGCAATTATCCGCTTGAAATCCATAGGATGTTGGAATTCACTGCAATATTTGGTCGACTACCTATCAACTTGCCTGTTGTTTACCCCTTACTTCTTCCCTATGATTGGTTCACTTTCTACTGTCTCCATTGGTCTATTTCCTGCTTATCTTTCATTAATTGAAAATACTCCATGTCTTTAATCGCCTGTCTATGACAGTCCTCATGCAAATTCCCTGAGGGTGTCGACTCCCAAGCATATCTTCTGTTATTTCTTGTATAGGGTACTCCTTCTTTCACCAAGCGATATGCTAACCTGCTAGTTGTTCTATGCACGTGAAAAAATCTAAGTTTTCTCAAGGTTCTCAGGTGGGATTGTATACATTGATAGACTTGCAATAACCGTTAGTGATTTGATACTTTTTCTAGTGTTGTTTCGTTTCCTATCTTCTTGATCGAATTAATTATCAATTCAAAGTCTGCTTCTATAATGGCATTATGTAAATTGGAGTTAATCAAGATTTCTAGGCATTGCTCTAAGACCATGAGTTCCACCATATTATTAGTGGTCTTCCCCAAATGACTATGAAAGATGAATTTTATGTATCCCTGCTCATCTCTTATGATTCTGCCATAACAAGCCACCCCAGGGTTTCCCTTAGAGGCTCCATCTATATTAAATTTCAAAAATCCATGAGGAGGTAGTGGCTAGAATTCCTTCCCCGTTGTTGTATGTCTTACAATCTTGCATATGCCCTAGGGGATAGGCAACTGGAGACCCAAATGAAAGAGTATATGAGCATCCTAGTTTAGAGGAGGGTTCTCAGGGGGTTTCTTTAGAAGGGTGCTCATAGTTTCTTTGAGTTGTCTTATAATCTGAGCTATGATGCTCTGGGCTGAGCCAATTTTGTTCTTGAAAATCCTATTGTTACGTTTTTTTCATACATCCCAGATCAAAAAACTTGGTACTAGAGTCCAGGCTTTGTTGATTATTTCATTTTATGAGAAGTCTTTCCTCTAGTTCTTCAAAGTTCCAGTGATGCTCAATTCGTCCCTGTCAGTTTGCCTTAAGATTGAAGCTACCCAATTCCACAAGGTAGAGGTGAATGGGAAGAGGTTGACTGGCATCTAGATGGACCGGCTAAACCTCTTTTTCTAAGATTTTCCCAAGTCAGATTTTTTTTATGTTGCACCAACCACATGAATAGTTTGATTTTCATCCAGTGCAGGTTCTACCATAGGTCCTTCCATATCTTATCAGGGTTTGTAAAGTCAAGCCCAATGGCAATTCTTTTAGCTTCTTTAAGGTTGAAGTTGCCTTTGTTGTTTCTTTCCCATCTTAGTTGGTCAAACAATGTTGATGTCAAAATCCTTCTCTATTCCAAGATCACTACAACAGCTTCTGCCTGGGCCTTCAAAGGGGTCTCTTCACTATATACTAGGTCCTTCCATGTTCTCCATTTGCCCTTGTTCCTTGTCTAATCCCAGAAGTCACTTACCCTGAGTAAACCTTTATTATCAGTGTCATTCTTGAGAATGGCTAGTTCTTCTCTACACGGGTTAGGTTCCTGCTGCCAGTTATCCTCCCAAAACCAAGCTATGTTTCCATCTCTGATCTCCCAAAAACTATGCTTCTGAACTATGGATCTATTCTCCCAAGAATTGTTCCAAATGTGGGAGCCCTTGATGAGCCTAGTCATTTGAATATGATCTCTTTCTTGCTAGTTATTTGCATACTTCTATTTCCAGAGCTTGGCCCAAGGGGTTCTTGTTTCCTTTAGCCATCTCCACCAAAGTTTTTCCCCCAAAACTTTGCTTAGCATTTCCGGGTCATGAAGTCCCAAACCTCCATGGGTCTTAGATTTACAAAGCTTTTCCCAAGCTACCAAAGCCCATTTCTTTTTTCTTCCCCTCTGCCCCAAATAAAATCTCTTTGGATGTTCCTGATGTGTTGTAAAACTCCTTTAGGAGTGGGAAGAGCTGAAAACATGTAGATGGGAATAGTTTGTAGGACAGCCTTTGTAATCACTAGCCGTCCTGCTAAATTCAAAGACCTGCTTGTCCACTTCATGATTTTGTCCTGCAGTTTATTAGTCACTGGCTCCCAAACTTCCTTGCTCAGAGGTTTGTTGGTGAGAGGTATTCCCAGACATTTGGAGGGAATTTTATCTCTTTGAAAGCCAAGAATTCTGGAGAGGTTTCTCTGAATAGCAATGTCAGTATTAAAAAGGAAATTTTTTTATTTGGTTAGGCTTACCTCTATACCAGTGGCCATAGCAAAATCATTCACGATTTGTTTGAAATATTTAGCTTCCTTGACTGTGGGTGTACCCTGCAGCATGGTGTCATCAACAAATTGTTGATAAGTCAAGCCATCCCCATTCAAGGTTAGTTTGAGACCCTGGATTCTTCCTTCTACATTGGCTGATTTGATCGCTTTGCCTAATCCTTCCATCATGAGAATAAAGAGGAAGGGGGAGAGCGGATCTCCTTGTCTAAGGCCTCTCAAAGGCCTAAAGGTTCTGGATGGAGATCCATTAAGTAGGATTAAAAAACTAGCTGTGGTAATAAGGGTCATTACCCATCTTATCCAATCGTGGTTGAAGCCATACGCTTTTAGTACTTCCCTAATGTACAACCAACTTATCTTGTCATAAGCTTTCGCTAGGTCAAGCTGTTTGATCATACCTGCTTGCTTATTGATCTTAAGAGAATGTACCACCTCGGGAGCTTGAATGATGTTATTTAGAATTTGCCTTCCTTCCACATATCCAGTTTGCTACTCAAACACAAGAGTTGTAAGAAGGGGCTTGAGTCTATTTGCAATTACTTTAGAAATAATTTTGTACACTACATTGCATAAAGCTATGGGTCTAAATCTATATGGTGTCATAGCTTTTTCCTGCTTTGGAATCAAAGCTATGAAAGATGCATTGAGCACCCTCAAAATTGTTTTGGATCTTCTCTAGTCCTCCACAACATCAAGGATATCTTGTTTGACTATTTCCCTGTATGCTTTGAAGAAGTCTACATTGAACCCATTCAGGCTTGGAGCTTTCCTATTTTTCATCTCTTTGATGACTTCGTTGACCTCCTCTTTAGTCACTGACCTGTTAATATTGTAATTGTCTTCTGTAGTTACAAGTTTTGGAATGTACTATGTGAAGTTGTTGATTAATTTTAATCTATCTAAGAAAGGCTCCTCTGCCATGCTTTGGAAATGTTGTACCAGAGCCGATTCCATTTCTTTGTGGGTGATGAGCTCTTTCCCTTGAGTATCTCTGAGTTTTAAAATCTTGTTATGTGCCCTATGATCCATGGTTGACTTGTGAAAAAACTTTGTATTTCTTTCTCCTTATTTAATCCATTGTACTCTCGATTTTTGTCTCCAAAATATCTCCTCTTGCTGGCATCTGTTTTCCCACTCCTACTGAAGAGAGTCAGCTTGCATTTTCCTTTCCTCAGTAAAGCCATCTATGATGACGATCTGATTAATTCCCTGTAGTTTCTGTTCAACTTCTCTTTTGGCTTTGAAAATATTACCAAACTCATTTTTGTTCCATTCTTTAAGCCTAAGTTTGATGTGTTTAAGTCTCTGTTGTAGTAGGAACATCTCCATGCCTTGAACAGGCATGTCTTCCAACCACCATTTTCAAATATTACTGATGAAGTCAGGGTGAGTGAGCCAGACATTTTCAAACTTGAAAGGTATGTTCCTCAGAGTGCCTATAAAAGAAGCTTCAAGTTGGATAGGCCAGTGATCCAAGCCTCCAAAAGGAATGATTAATGCAGTCAGGTCAATGCTAGTGAGAAGGAGGTCCTCCAAGATTATGAATCTTTCTAGTTTAGAGGTAACTTGAGAAGCCCCTCCCCTCTTATTGTTCCAGGTGAAGGTACCATTTATTATCTATGTATCCACTAGCCTAATGTCATTTAGGAAGTTTTGCAAGGCGATGGAGTCTCTGCCTAGTATTCTGGTCCCACATTTTTTCTGTAAGAGATTTGATCATATTAAAGTCCCCTCCCAGAATCCAGGGCATAACAGAATGTCTCTCTCTCAGCTCCTCTAGTGAAGTGAGAAGCCTGAGTTTATCTTCAAGTTTTTGAGGAACATAGACATTTGTGATCATATAGAGTTCCTTGTCACCCAAAGGTTGGATCACCATCGAAAGGTAGTTCTTGGATGCTTCAGCGTCCAGGATTCCAAGTTTCTAGGGATTCCAAAGAGTGAGAATCCTGCTTGCTGTGTTTTATTCTTTAGCTTCAAGATACTTGTACTTAATGAGCCATTTTCTATGTATCTCTCTGATTTTATCTATTGAAAATTTTGTTTCCTGGATAAACACCATATCTGTTTTTTCTTCTTTTATTCTATTGCTAAGATTTCTTTGTTTTCCTTTACTTCCTAGACCCCTAATATTCCAGGTTGTGAGCTTCATTATGAAAGGTTTGTAAATGAGTAACTGGTAAGATATTTCATCTTGCCTGAGTTAATCATGAGTTTCCCACACTCTGTCAGCAGCTCATTCTGTCTCTTCCTTCCTCTTTTCCTACCTGGGTTCTTGGAAGAGTGTCCTAATGTTACCTCCATCAGTTTTACCCCTCTATTTTCCTGGCTATCATGGTTCCTTTTGACTCTAGAGCCCTTTGCTTGAGACCTCTAGAGGAAGAGCTGGTGCACTTTGTCAAACTCCTCTTGTGGTAGAGAATCAACCCCTTTGGTGGTTCCCTGCTCCAGGAACTTTTCTAGATCAAGATTTTGCCTCTCAAGAATCTCTTGTAGTTCATGGTCCTCCATACCAACTTCACTTGGGGTCATCTCATGGTCCCTGCCAAGTTACATAGTGCTTGGAAAATCCTCCTTTAGTTTGTTGTTCTCAGGTATATCCTCCATGTTAGCATCTTTTTCCTTCTCTACAGGATTATCCTCCGTTTCTTGGTTCGTTCCATTGTTCCCACCTTCTTCTTCTAAAATCTTGAAACTGTTATGACTTGGTTGCTTATCCTCATTAGTTTTCTTTTGGTACTTCTTTCCTCCTTTCCCTTTGCCTCCCACCTTGGTAAAGCCTATAGGATCTTTACTTGTGTTGGTTTTCATATTATCCTCTAATTTGTTTAGTTGGAAGTCTCTGAAGAGGTGCTCATGTTCGTGACATTTATGGCATCTGAATGGGACATGTTCATAGTCTACCTCATGCACCCATTCCTCATCATATACTTCTAGAATGATTTCATTTGGAAGTCCTCCCGATAGGTCCATTTCTACACATATGTGGACGAAGGAGGTGTATTGTCCTCGCAGAGTCGCATCTGATATTTTTAAAAAATGACCTAATTTATTGCCTATGGATTTTAATGATTCTGGCAGTAAATATTCTAAAGGAAGGGAATGGATTCTTATCCATACCGGTATTGATGTGAATCTTTCTCATTCCAGGACAAAATTCATCACCCATGGTAGAATGTAGAGGCCTGCAGCAGCATAGAAATATGGTCCTCCTTCGAATACTCTGTCTTTGTCCTCTAGGTTTGTGAACACCACTGTGAAGAATCCCTTGGACCCAAGGTGAAGGTTTATATCCCATTTTGGTTTCTAGTGGTTTCTTATCCATGCATGCAAATCCTTCTCCATTGGCCATATTCCCATAAATTTGCATATAACCGCATATGTCGCCATGTGATCCCTATGCACCTGTAGCACCAAATCATTTAAAACAACCCTGGGTTTAATGGTTCACTTGGGTTTACAGAGTCTTGTCACAATCTTTGCTCAACTCTCTAACTGTTGTCTCTTGTTCTCTTCTCTCTTCTGAGTTCCTCATGATTCTCTTCCTGTTCATGAGATTTGATGTTTTCCGGCTTTCTTTGTGCTAATCTTCTCCGTTTCTGCCTCCATTGGTTTCTTGAATCGATTCGAACCAGCTTCCTTGCTTCTGTTTACAACTACATGAATTTAGGAGGGAGTGGAACTCCCCCCTCCTTGCCCCTCCATGGTTACCAGCACTAATGCCCTGTTCCAGACCCTCGTTCAACTTGCTCCCGTTTCTCCCGTCTGCCCGTCATTAGTTGTTTGATCTTATCAACCCAAGAAAATTCCAATAGTTGATATTGTGGTCTGTCAAGTTTTTCCACTACGATATCATACATCCCACATCCCAATTTGTGAATAATCAAATGACTTACAATATCAAAGTTCACATATCGCAAGGTTCTATCTATATCACCCGATACTGAAACACCAATGAAGTTTTTCTGATAGTGATTTTCCGATACAGTGACAGGTGTCAAAGCCATGTGAAAAAACATTCAAAAATTAAATGGCCACTCTGTGTGATTTATAGTTTCGAGGTTTTAAATGACTTGTTATGATTTTGATGTAATGTATAAAGATTTATTCATTAAATCTCGCATTCAATTGAAAATACTATTTTCATTTAAAAGTTCTTGCTTCTCATCCCTTTTTTCTTGTTAAAAGGTAAATCTTGACAAACAAAAATTAAAGGAGATGTCGAGAATTATCAAGAAAAGAAGTCTATAATTCAACCACAAAAGGTTTCGCCTCCTGAAGAATTTGTCGAGATGTCATTCATAGATACTGCATGCACGCTAGATGTAGGGTCCTCCTCTTGGGAGGTCATATAAAAATTGTTCGAAGATGAAAACCCAATGGTAGTTGAGAAGGAAAGTTCTACTGCAGATGATACAACTTTGGATGCAAACTCTACATGTAATGATGTGGCTAATTCCTTTTTACATAGAATTGTCGCTTGTCCCAAAATCTTTCCCTACATAGATATGGTGAGATGGGTCATAAACCATTTGGATATTATATACAAATTTTTTATGACTCCAAAGAAGACAATCATCAAATCATTCGAGGCCAAGGATTTGGGGAAAATGTACCACTTGTTGCTACCATAGAAAAAGTATGACACTCAATTTTTCTAGAAGTTTATGAATGAGAATCAAAACCCAAAATATCCTATCAGAGAATGGAGAAGGAACCCAAACAAGAACAAGCATGAGGACAGGGGTTTGTATTCATTAGCTTCTTTTGTTGGCCATTTCTCTCATGTCATTGTTATGATGTGATGTTTATATGGTTACCCTAATACACAAAAGATATCAGAAGAACGGGTTCCATTAATAGAGGTTGCTCCTGATGGTTATATTATGGATTGGTCAAATATCTTGTCTAATAATTTAACTACTTACATTCGTAACTACAGAAAAAAGCACAATATCAATGATAGAAATCTTCACCCTTTCTTTATGAGTGCCTATGTCATGGATGCTATTTGTTTTTCATATGATTTTCCATCCATAGGATGGAAATGGACAATTCAATACCCTGCCACCATTCATATTTACTAGGATATCTTGCGGGAATCTAAGTATAATTCTCATTTTTATAAAAATTGTCATGAATCCTCCCTATTCACCAAGTGTTTTTCAGCAACAAAGTGCCTAGACTCTCTACAGAAGCTAATAATGACTTAATGTCATTAGGAAGGTGGTTCGTGGAGGAGTCATTTACTTATATTCTAGTTTTTGGCAGTCTTCCAATCCTCATGTTTTTCCTCTTTTTGTACCTAATAAATTATTGGCCATAAAAATTGCATACCAAACAATTGGGAATGGTTTGACCAAAATACTCAAAGATGAAAAGAAAACCATTTGGTCTTATTTTCCTATTTCTTGTGGTATCTATACATTGGAAAATTTCAAATATTCTCTTTTTGAAATTGGCCAAATTAAAGATTTAAATTTCCCAACCATCCCAAATAGACAGTATGATCCCAATGGGGTCGCAAAAGATGTCATAGCACAGGCTATAATTAGACAATTCGTAAGCGAGCTTGATAAATTTCATGATTTGTTCGAGATGGTTCCAGAGTATTCCATGGTTGAAACATTAGCAAAAAATCGACTAACTCTTGAAAAATTGAGTTCAATCAATATCATAGTCGGAGCATAACTCATTTTCCAAAAGATTTGTTGAGATATTCTCGACAAAATCTTAAAGTTCCAAATACATCAGCCTCCTCATCAAAGGATCCAATTATTTCTCAAGTATCAAAGATAGCTACTTCATATGTAAAGCACACAAAGAAAGTTCAAGAATAAAATAATTTCGATGAAGTTTGGGAGGAATTTAATTATGTTTTATCAATTGGAGAAACTCAGGATGTAAACGCTACAGTCAACAAAGAAACAGTAAAGATTCCAGAAACCAAAGGGACAATCTCGTTCATTATTGAGGCTCCCGAGGAAACTACTATTGATGAAGATATGGAAATTATCCCAGCATTTCCTATGTCAGAGATAATTCTAAAAATTGAAGAAATCCCTCCTTTAGATGTGTTTTGCGGTCCGAAACATAAAGCAATTATGAGCATAAAAAGAAAGAAAAAAAATATGGAATAAGCACATGCATTAGTTTCAAATGAGACTCATTTTCAAGTTCTTTGGAAAGGAGCCCAATCAAATCCTGATGAATAATTAAACAAACTCTCACATTTTGCAGGAGCTTATACTAGTGTGAATATTGATAAAGAAACAAAAGTTCAATTTCTTATGAAGGAAAAGGATCAAAGGATTCTTCAATTAGAACAAAGTCTCCAAAATGAAAGGCAAGTGATAGAACAACAATGGCAAGAAAAGCTTGTCGAATTATAGAAAATTTTGAACGATTTGAAACTACAATGTGAATTTGAAATAAAATATAAAGATGCACACATATAATAACTATAACAAAAGTTTAACTAGTTCAAAGAAAATATAGAAATTCATGAAGTTTGAAAGGAAGCAGGAGAACTAGAAAAACTCCTTGCTAAACAAAAGGTTATCTTTTGTCATAAATTAAATTTAATTCGTTATTTGTGTAAGACTAGTGATTCCTTGGTTAATCAATTGTCCGATCTGAGGACATTTTATGAAGAAGTCGATGATAAAATCTCTAAGCATATAGATTGGCAGAATAGTGTTGAAGGAAGACCAGTTGATCTTCCTCGAATCAAAGAATCTTAAAAATATATTTTTTTTCAGTGACTAGGACATAAAGATGAAGCAAGTAGAAATGGCTATCATTAGAGCTAGAAATCTTGGGGCCAGGCCTAGCTTCAGAGTTAGTTAGCCAAATAAATCCCTGTACTATTGGCCCTTTTGAAAATATTCCATAGAGCGTGGACTGAGGTCTCACCTAAAGTAGTATAGGAGGGTGCTAGAACCAAGTTTCTGCACCCTTGAGATGTCTGAGAGGTTCTACTGGTCTCATTGTTTGTCCCTACGCACAGGTCACTCGGTGCACTTCCCTGTTCTTCACGCCCTGATACACTGCCTTCACGCATCCCTAACCAGGGATTGTGGAGCTTCTCGCTGCTAGAGCCACGCTCTGTGCTATTACCCGAGATCTTACTTATCTTCCTATACCAGTTAATTGCCTTCACGTACTTGGATGCCTTATCTTATAATTAGTTATACAAACATTCAAATAAGTTCGCACAACATATAAATAGTATACTTGCAAATTATACCTGATCATGTATTAAAACGGGAGAATATGCAAAGAAATATGGTAAAATTTCTCTTTATTGATTCTTTCAACGGTTAGAGACTTGAACTGCCCTGCGCACTCTGTCGCAGGTGTCCACACACTCCGCTACAAACTACTAGGCTGTTGCGCACTTAGCTACAGAGCCTTTCCATACCTTACAACCCACAAACACACTTTACACTTAGCATAATCACTTAGACTTCTCTTACTCTCCTCTATTCTATCCTATCTATCCTATCTACTTAGAGCCTCTCTCTATTTATACAATCCCATGGTTTGCGAACCATGGTTAGGTCTATTAAGCCGACACTATATTACAAAACAAGGGTGGACAACCCTGTGACTCTATCATAATTTCGTGCTCCGCACCCGTAATTCACGGAGCTTTTTACAAAAATATTCCGTCAAAACGTGGGCTTTAAGCCCCAAAACCTACCTTGGGGGGATTCCATGCCCAACAGGCCCACAACTCAAACATCTTAACTCGTCCTCAATTCACTCGATTGATGCATAGATCTTGGCGCAGAGTCCTTCCAACTTTGTTCAAACTACGACAAGGTCGGCATCACACTGAGTTGTTGCTTGTTGGATTTGTTGCATATTTTGTTATAAGATAATGGTGTCAAAAGTGCTTCTCTACATCTTTGTTTGTATCCCCTACATGTGTGTGAGCTTGCCTTCAATTTCTGCTGTGATGGTGAAGGCCTCATCGATCCAAGGCTGAACTCGCGCCTTCAGGACTACTTCCTTGTGTCATGTTGCGTCCACCTGTTCTTTCAACACTTTGTCATGTCGCATCTGCATGAGCCTCTGAGTGAGGGCCACCATTTGCGCAGTTCCTTTGACGATGTCATACTACTATTGGAGTTCTCGCGCCTATGTCTCTAAGCTCTAGATGTTGGGGTCCTCCTATAGATTTGTGAGGTCCTCAAATGATTCTTCCAACATGCCAGTGCAGTCTCGCACTTCACCCCCAATATCATCCAGTCCTGCTATAATAGTTCTAGCACATTGTTCTTTGACTTTCAAAGGGGTGGACAGATGCGCCTTTAACTGCAACTCGGTGATCTAAAGGTTCAACTCCAGCTTAACCTTTGTCATTTCCTCCTTCACATACCCTTGCTACTAACCCATGGATGCATGCCTCTGCTGGTGTCTCTGTTGGGATGGCTAGCTCCAGGACGCTTTGACAAGCTTCATCTATTACCTATAGTAGTTTTCGATTCTATGACACCACTTTGTCGCGTTGCAAGCTCAACTATTCCATATTGATTTTCTTCTTACTGAGGACTTGCAGGGCGTACCTCTCCCTAGCTCACATCTTTGTAGCTATCCAATCCTACAGAACGTATGAGGTCTCCCATAGGAGTGTAGCCATATTGATATTGAGACCCTTCAGTGTGCTAGCCATAGGCTTGTCGGCCTCATTTTTTGTCACTAGTGCCCCTTCTGGTAGCATTATGGTATTCGTCACCCAAGCGCGCAACATCTATTCTATTACCATTGTTCCAACTATGATCCTAGTCGAAAGGGTACCAGCCTAAGGAGGGCGCACCTGCAAATCCTGCAGCTACACTCTGAGGGACCCCAATACAATTTGGTTCTTCTGCATGAAATTTTGGAGGGCATCAAAGGTGACATCACGCACTGTCTCTCTCATTTTGTTCAAATCACCCTCGGGTAGGGTGATCAGGTCAATAGACAACTTCGATGCCTTGACCTTCTTGTGCGGCCTTGTCCGCTCGGTTGGGTGTTGGCACTTAAACTGTGTTGATGTGGTTTGTGGGTCTGCACCTCCCACTTCTTCCTCTGCTTCCTACCCATGTGAAGGTGACGCTTGGCCCTCGTGCACCTTTGCAACTACCTCCTACGCTGTTGTTGCTACAACATCCTTTTCTTGTTCAGGTGTTGTCTGTGTAGCATCCTGTGGCACCCACACTTCTTCTACAACTACCTCCTTCCTTCTCTTTTCTGCCAACTGTTTGATGCACAGTTTGGCCTCTTCTTTCTTTCTCTGTGCTGCCAACTTCTCTATTTCCGCGATGTTTGGGGCATGTCACTATGGAAACCATGTCTCCAGGACGTTAAAGATGACATCGTCTGTGGCTACAAAGGGTAGCTTCCTTCATTATTTGGTCAGGTCCTTATGCGCTTTGATGTATATGTTATGGATGTCTACTTTAAATTCTGCAAAACTCTGCAAGCTATTGTAGATAGTGGGGGATAACCATAACTTGCAGTGGATCCCCATTCTGAGGTCCATCTCCATGAACACCCATAATATTTTACTGTCGTGAATCCTATTTCCATCCTTTGTGGCCCAGAGCAAAGCATACTTAGCGGATTCTAGCAGATCCCTATCAATTATGGGGAATTGACTATCCTCCAGCAGTTCCCCGACCACGAGCACTATGGACAGTAGAAGCCATGCATAGTGGAATGTTTTTCCTTGTTCCTAGGCCTCGTGGAAATTTTCTAGGAACTCCTTGCAGAGTAACTCAGACCAGTTAAACTAGACCCCTTCGCGCACTGCTCATCCATTGCTTCCACCGGCAAGGGTACCTCGTCTATGCGACACTTGCGCATAACTTTACCAGCCAGTATTTGGGTTGCCACTTTCATTGCTTTGTCATTGATGTTGGATATGGCATAGCCCCTTTTCTTCTTTATCATCTTGTACTTCTTCTTCATGGCCTCCAAGATATCCAAGTCACTGCTCTTCCCCTCCAAGATGTCTACGGGGTCTTATCCTTTTCGCAGCAGCCGGGTAATGCAGTGAATCAAGTCTTCTGTTATGGGGATGGGCTCCTCCAGCCATAAACACCCATCATGCACCAGGCAGAGTAGCTTCCTGATGATGAAAATGGTTATTGGGGCACGGTGGAAATGCAGCATCAAGAGTAGGTTAAGTAGCCCAGCCTTTTCTACTCCACACAACCACCTTCGTGGCTCTAATTCTGTAACCCCCACCATGGTGTTCTGCTTGGGCTTTATGAGGTGTGAGGTCTCAAGGTGAGGGAACTTCTCATCATCAGCAAGGTTCCAATCTTCGAATTTTAAGCTCAGCACCCATCCCAGGTGCGTGCCCTCAAAAATAATTTTGTCTGAGAGGAGCAGGGTTTGGAGCAAGCTCTTGGTCTCGTCAAGGTCCTTGGGCACTTTAGCCTTCCCTTTCTGTGGGGGGACATAGGCGAGCAACTTTGTCGAGGGGTGCACAGGCTCAGTTTCCTCCTCCATGCCTTTGTCCTCATCATCTTCGATAATTAGGTCCTCCAGGTCTTCTTCTTCTTCATCGGTCTCTATGGTGATGACTTTCCCCTTGTCCTCCATTAACAACTTGGTGCGCAGCGGGTTCTACAGGGACACATGTACGGGAACCATCGCTTATTTTTCCTTCTTGGGTCTTGGTGTGTGCAGTGATTTCAAGATTTCTGCCCCAATCTTGGCACCTTCCAAAGCATCCCCCATAGTTAGGGCCTACGTAGCCTCTTCGGTGGTCAATTCAGTTATTTCCATAACTTCCTCAGCTACTGCCATTTTGTTTGTCTAGAAATTTATCACTCATGAACTTAGGGGCTCAATCAACGCTTGGCACAAAACAAACAAGGCTCTGCTCAATCGCTCAATTCAGAAATGACCAAGTGTTGTTTGTTGGGCATCCCCTTTTAATTTATAGCACTTTTTGAATTTGAATTCGACCGTCGCCCCCAAAATACACTTCGTTAATGCTCCCTTGGTGGCATATTTTCCCAAATCTTGCCCATAAATCGCGTTTTAAATGCTTGCCACCTGCTCCATTTGGTCTCAAGTAGAGCATCCCATTATGAATAGTAACTTCAACAGTCACTTTCTGGCCAACCTGCGTGGTAGTGTAGCCCCCCGTGCATGGTCGCGGACCTTGTGACTCTTTATTGCTATGCGCAGCTCCAACATCGTGCAGCTCTCGAGCAAAATAGTTTATAGTCCTACGCTTCCTTTCAACTGCCTGGAGTGCTAAGACTGTACTTCCCTTGGCTAGTCAGGTGGTCGTACCACCTATGTAAAGGTACATTCTATTATTCATCACATTTCCTGGGATATACCCACCTTTTATTGTTACGGGCGACATCACACACTTTATCATCGGCAACACGCTACCCAAGTTGACTTGCTTAGTAATGTGTGGTTCAATCCAAGACATCAGACTGATCAATTCATGGTGATAGGCCTCAAATTTGTCCTTGTGATCACATGCATCCTGCCTTATCACCCTGGCCTTTTTACTGAGAAAATATTCTTTTATCGCATCCTCCAGCTTCTTGACTTCCGCGTCTACCAGAGTGCTTTTCTTCCTTAATTGTACCCTTTCTTCTTCAAGTTCTTGGAGCCTAGATTTTCCCTGTTGGATTTCTTCTTCCAAGGTTTTGCAAACCATCGTATCTACCGGTGCTACCATGTGTGGTCTCAGATTTTCATGTACTATAGGCTTACAAAATTTGCTTTATACCCCAACCATGGTAGTGCCTACATGGTTAGGTTCTTGCACGCAGTCCTATAAGCCTATAGAATTGCTGGTATGTGCGGGTCCCAGTCAGTCTGCTTCGCATTATGGACCTTGTTCAGTGCTTCGCGTACTTTGTTAAAGGATTCTACGTGGATATCCTTCTGCGCACTTGGTCTTTCCATACTTCATGGTCCCAACTAGAGGGGTCATTCGCACCATTGTCTTACCCGCACCTGCTTACTGATCATGTCTTCTACTGCGAGGACTGTGTGCATTCATGCAGGTTTCACACCATATGCCTGTATCTACCCAGATAAGTGGGTACGTGGGCCATTTTGTCCAACCATCTTGTCTGTTAATCGCATCAAAGGTTTCCCAAATCATGCGCACATCATTCTTCTGTAGTCGCGCCAATCCTCAAAACTTCTTTGGTGCGTACCCCGCCATCTTGTAGGCATAGCTCACAGTACCCATTTCAGAGCATCGAAACGCTACTATTCCAAAACTTCTCTTTCAAGTTTGTTCAGGAAGTCATCCACCTTGCTTAACCTGTCATACATAGATAGATCTCTTACCTCTATTGCTACACAGCACAATGACCTCATCATCATGTTACAATTGAGCGTGGTTACCTCGTGTAACCGGTTCTGCCATCGTTCTATCTACTTGTCAGAAACTGATGTACAGGAGCATTTGCACTCCCATGAGATTCGTCCATCCCCAGTTGGATTTACCTAGTCTTTCTCCCATGTAGTTATCTTATAGATGCAGTCCAGATTGTCTTCGCTATTGTAGTCATTCACTGGCTCCATGTAGCGCAATCCTTCTGTAGGGTCTAAAGGTATCACTACGTGCAGATACTTTTTCTCAAAGATCATCTTGCACTTCTTTAGATTTATCACTCCATTCATGTCGATGGCCCAATCTATTCCAAATAGTGCGGGGTAGGGATTGTTGTCATCAAAAATCTCTATGACTTCAAAATCTCCTAACACACTTTCTCCTTCGATATCTATTGTGATTCCCTGCAATATCCCCATAGGTAGGATCTTTTGTTGGTTCACCATTCACAATTGGATAGGAGACCATTGCAATGCAAGCTTGCCCATGTGCTCCCATCTCTACTTTGGCAGGACATTCGATTCCGATCCTAGATCCAGAATCACTTGGTCCATCTCATATTCCCTAATCTACATGGTCAATCGCATCTCTCTTCCTGTTCATGTCGTGTGCTTCCTGAGCTTCTGGACTACATGTGGCTCTCCTGGCACACTCCCAACGCATCTAGTTATGAGTTCTTGTTGCCCCTTTACAACCTTGTTGTCACGCAGTAGCTTCATGCATGTCTCCAAGAATGTAGTGAGTGTCGATGGGTCCATTTCCAGCTCCATTCTGTCTTTACTTCTTGACGTGGAGGCATCAACGAAGCTCCTCTTAGCTTCCATGAAATTCTCCTTAGTGTGCTTAAAATCAAATTTTGGTTCCTTCATTGGAGCCTTACGAACCTCAATAGTTTCTTCAGGTTGCTTGCCTTTGTCATCTCCTGTCATAATTCCACTTTGGAGCATGATGTTTACGTTAGAGTCTTCCTCGCGTGACTCAGACCTCATCCTTTGTAGGTTCTAAATCAGGCAAGGTTGGAGTGATCCTTTATTGCGCAACCTCGCTGTCAGTGTGGGACAGTCCTTGATCTCATGATCAAACAACATACAGTACAAGCATGATTGTCATGTTGGATTCATATAATTGCAGGCATAATGCCCTGGCCCTCCACAATTGTAACATATCAGCTGTCCACGATCTCTTCCTAGTCCCCCTCCAACTTTGCCTCGTCTGCGTGCCTGAAACCGAGTGTGTGTCGTTCCTACATTTTGATCGAGGGTTCGTGTTTCGACCTGAACTTTGTAGGTAGGAGTTCGATCCATCATCAATTCATAACTTCTACAGGTGCGCTCATCATGTCCTACTGACCTACAAAAATTACAGAACAATTGCTGTGAATTCTATATATACTTCTATAATAGATGGCAGTTATCTGTAGCATGCTTTCCTCCTATCTGACAAATCACACACCACAGTGTAGGCGTCGCGCTTGGTCTTGCTTGTGCCTCTAGTCTTAGTGGAATTGGCCCTCCTCTTTCAAGGTAATTCGTAAACAACAGGTAGTGGTCCTTGTCGTGTCCCTAGCCCTTGCATTTTATGCACCATACCTCATTGCGCATCTCTGGGTAGGTTTTCCTATCTTGTTTCAAACTGTGCATCTCTAGGCACACGTTTTTCAACTGCATGTGAATCTGATGAACTCCCAGGGTGGGATCTTGTATCGGGGTCTTGTGCAATTTCATCGTGACCTCCAAGGCCTCGGCCTAAGTGCTTAGCCTCTGTTGTGATAGCGTGTTCCATAGATGTGGCATTAACGATGCTACAAACCATTCACGGTGTTTCTAATCTGTTAATGTCATATTCGCTTCACGAATTGTGCACTTCAATCTTTGATCCAACTCCCACGGGGTCTCACCTATTAGCAGTGATTTCCTTGAATCCAATGATTGACTATGCCTTTGACTTTGGCCTGCTAAATTCTATGTTTAGCACAGCTTAGATATCCACAATCCCCACATTCAGATTGTCCTTGGAATGCTTAATGTACCAGGTCAGCACGCAATCCTGCAGAGCATTGACCAACATTGCCTTCTTTACATTGTCATCCATGACTTCCTATACTTCCCATACAACTTTTATCACATACCAAAACCAGTTTGGATCTTCATTCCCTAATCCTTTGAACATTGGTAGCTTTATCGTGCTTGTCATATTGCTTCACGGTGGTGACGGAGGTGGTATGGGCGAAGACGGGGGTGAAGATGATGAAACTGGTGGTGGTGTGGGTGGAGGTGGTATGCGCGGAATTCTCTGCCTTATCAGATTGATCGCACTTCTTGGCGAGACCTTTGTGAGATCTTCCTCACCTCCCGTGAAGGTGAAATCAAGGGGCTAGTCTTTAATTCTATGGTACCTTCATTTCTATAGATTCTCCCACTTTACGTAGCCCCAAACATCAATTTATTCACATAACCCGTTTTTCACATAGTAGCATTTTAATCCAAATGTTCAAAGATTTAACGTACTTACCTTGCGGTACCTTGAGGAAGCATTGTTCTGCCTTCTTATAACTGACCAAAGTATCTACCGCAAATTCGGGATGAATCCTCCTATGATTTGATTGAGCCAGTGATCGACAGCTCAAGCGATCTTATCTTCCGATGTTGCCAGTCTGCACACTAATTCTGGAGTCCACACATTAGGTTTGTCAAGTTTACACCTTCCTTGGCTATCTACTAGCTTCGCGATCCACTCGTACAACTCAGTGGGGAAGGATGCAAAGAACATTTTGTGGATTTCTATATATAAGTAGCAGTCTAACCACTCTTCCTTTGATGTCACAGATTCCTATTTTCCTGCACCGTGAACTCGTGAATCTTCCTGTCCAACAAATCTTCAATTCCTTTCTTTGTCAAATTCAAGTGATACGGCATCAGACATCTCTATGCAGATATTGGTCCTGGAAATGGAACCATTTGTTGGCTTGTTGGGGTCTAACCCAGGTTCAGAGTTAATTAGCCAAACAAATCCCTGTACTACTGGCCCTTTCAGCAAGAGTCCATAGAGCGCAGAATGAGGTCTCACCCGAAGTAGTATGGGAGGGTGGTAGAACCACGTTTCTGCACCCTTGAGATGTCTGAGAGGTTCGAGTGGTCCCACTATTTGTCCCTTCGCATAGGTCACTTTGTCCACTTCCCTATTCCTCATGCCCTGATACACTACCTTCATGTAGCCCTAACCAGGGATTGTGGAGCTTCTGCTCTGCTAGAGCCATGCTCTGTGATATTACCCTAGATCTTACTTATCTTCCTATACCAGTTAATTACCTTTACGTACTTGGATGTCTTATGTTATAATTAGTTATACAAAACATTCAAATAAGTTCATGCAACATATAAAAAGTATACTAGCAAAATATACCCGATCATGTATTAAAATAGGAGAAGATGCACAGAAATATGGTAAACTTTCTCTTTATTGATTCTTTCAATGGTTACAGACTCGACCTGCCCTGCGCACTTAGCTGCAGGGGTCCATGCACTCAACTGCGGACTACTATGCCTCTGCGCACTCAGCTGCAGAGCCTTTCCCTACCCTACGATCCACAGACACACTTTACACTTTGCATAATCAGTTAGACTTCTCTTACTCTCCTCTATTTTATCCTATCTATCCTCTCTACTTAGAGCCTCACTCTATTTATACAATCCCATGGTCCGCGAACCATGGGTAGGTCTATTAAGCCAACATTATATTACAAAATGAGGGCGGACAATCTTGTGACTATATCATAATTTCGCGCTCTGTGCCCATAATTCGTGGAGATTTTTACAAAAGGATTCAGTCAAAAATTGAGCTTTAAGCCCCAAAACCTGCCTTGGGGGGATTCCATGCCCAATAATAGAATAGTGCTGAAAGAAGATCAGTTGATCTTCCTCGAATCAAAAAACCTCAAAAATATATATATTTTTTAGTGACTGGGACATAAAGATGAAGCAAGCAGAAATGGCTATCATTCGAGCTAGAAATCATGCTTCTAATCTCATTGAATATATCATTTATAGCCTATTGCAACCCAATCTACTAAAGGAATGCCTGATGGACACATTACCAGATGTTAAATCTCTGAAGAATTCATGGCAGGAAACATCAAAGAAAAATGTTGAAGACATTAAAAGTTGATCAAAATAAACCTCGAACGTTACTGGCATTTCTTGGTAAAGCCACATAGTTAATGGCTTGTGCTGAGGTGTCTTTCTAATGAAAAAACTCAACTTCTTCTACAACTAAATGATGCAGTATTTACGGGGCAGATGTGCATGCAATTGATTCATCCCCCCCCCCAAACTAAATCAAATGACGAACATATGTGGACTCAAAGAACGAATGGAGAATCAGCGTGCAACATAGTCACGAATTTCTTGTTACAATAGAATTCTATCTTAATATTTTCTTTATCTTAGCTTAATTTGTTGGAACTATTTTGAAGACCTTTATTTTTGTTTTATTTTTTGTAATATTAATAAACTATTTAAACCCCTCTCATGTCTTTAGAAAGGGGTTCTGAATTTTTGATAGATAGCTTTGAAGTTGCACTATTGTTTATTCCAAAGTTATCTAATAGAAGAGTTGAACCGAAAGCTATATTTTTCATGAGTAGAGTCTTGATATATTAGGTACTATTATCTTTATATTATTGCTATGTTTCATTGAGGTAGATAGTAATTTTTCTATAATTTGTTTCATTATGCATATGCTTTGCAAACAGTCAAACATTGTTACTATTGATGTGTAGGATTGTATCATTTGTGATCGTATATGAAATACTAAGATATTATATGTGATTAGTTTTAATCAACTAAATTTATTAACTATTTAATTAATTTAGTTTATCCTATTTGTTTTTATTTTCATAAAGTGTTTAATGATCTATATTGTTGCACACTTTCTGAAAGCTTTTTATGAAGCACATGTAAAGAAATGTTATCCTCGGAGATACATAGAAAATTTTTATTTATTAATAACATCTTGAGATTTAAATCACTCCATTGTTCTCATTCTATTTCCATCACTCATTTATGTTTCTTTCAGGGGAAATTGGTCCCATTATCCCTAGTCAGAACCACCAATTCCAATGGAAACTGAGTTGTCTTAAGTTCCCGATTGGGTGGTATTCCCTAATGTTGAGGCAAAGATTTTCCAGCCATCAACATTTTTGGCACTAAAAGGAGGCCGCTAACTATGAATGGAAACAAGGTTTAATCCTAAATAAAAATGTAATCAAAAGAGTCATTCTCCCTCAAAATCTCCCCTATCTTCCAAATCTCATTCAAAATCTCCTACTCCCAGACCAAAAGTTGTAAAAACAACTACAAGATCTCCTAGCACATGCCCTAAGTCATTTGATCAACCTCCTTCTCAAGAGTTACCTGAAGTTCAAACCTTAATTCAGAAATTAGAGGGAATTTCTATTTTAGAAGAAAGGCCACACAATATGAGTTATATGAAGTTAGTGTATTGTCATCTTTCCAAACTTCTTGTATTTTGACTTGAGACCAAAGTGAGAAACTTGGGGTTACTCCGTTTTATTTTCCCTTACCTTCTCACCAAATAAAGACTAAAAAAGTCGAATCACAATCATCTACTAGTGATATTTTTTTCTTCCTCTCCACCACAAACACCTTTATTTCATCCCTCCTCATTAACTTCCCCTCATATGATCAATCCTTCCACTCGTATCTCTCATTTTCAATCAACTGGTGTTAGTTTAACTAACACTATCATAGGGGCAATTTCTTCTTCTACACAGTCATCCTCTTCTTTGTCTACATCTACTTCTATAACTTCTTCTACTCAAACTACCAGAATGGCTAACATACCATGGAACAACCTGGGTGCAATCCATATGCTGACACCCCTTCATCCTTTACCTAAACATCCAAAAACATGGTTACCAAATTTTAATTACGATGAAGGGATTCCAGCTGAAGAACATTTACATAATTACATGCTAGCCACTAACCTCAATGGAGTTCAAGAAGAAGATTGTGTATGTAGACCTTTTCCCTATAATTTTGTAGGGTCAGCAGGATCTTGGTACTTTTGTTTACCTATAGGTTCAATTACTAATTGGAATAAATTTCAAGAGAAATTTCTAACCAAGTGTGGTGATGATCGTACAACAACTACGTTAATTAACGATCTATCCAATCTTAAAGCAAATCAGAATGAAGGAATTAAACAATTTAATTATAGTTTCAATAAATGCTTAATAAGATTCCTAATACTTTAAAACTTGGTGAAGATGTACAAATAGAATGGTATATCTCTACACATTCCTCTAATATTGCGATATTCGTAGATAAAGCTAGTAAAATTACTTGGAGTGACAACATGAAAGAAGATTTATCTTTTCAAAAGAGAATTTTAGCTTTAGAGAAGAAAACTATTCTTCAGGAAAGGAAGTCAAAGAAAGTAAATTTTAAGGAAGAAACCAAAAAGAAGCCTTCTAATGACCCTTTCAATTTATAAGGATTATAGAAAGTCCTCAAAACAATGTCAAACAAAATGGTTTAGATTAAGAAACAGGTATCAGAATCTTCAAAAATTCATTTTAGACCTTTCAAAAATTCTTTGCCTTCATCATCTCAACCACCGAATATCATATCCAATGATGAATCAGATCAAGATGAATATGAAGAATCATCCCTATCTGTGAAAGAATCTCAAGAAGAAGAGTTGGTTGAAGCACATGGATTATTGGATTTTATTCTTACTACATCAAAAAACAAAGAAGAAGGAGAAGCCATACCAGTAGAAACTAGGAGTAAAATATCTAGATCCATCGTCATCAAATCAAAAACAGAAATCAACTACTCCTATTAATAAAGATAAAGGCGCAATAAAAAAATCTCCTCCTAAACCTTCTGAATCCATTCCATGTTCTTCAAATTATCCCTATTCATCTAAAACTCTTGTTGTTTCTGATAAAGATATAGAATATAACATTGTGGAAGATATGAAGAAAGTCAAGGCTAAGATTTCCATGTATGAGGTGAGCAAGCTAAAGCAATAGCAAAAATTATTTCATGAAGAATTAAATGTTGTTCCCACATCTCCTTTGCCAACTACAAAAGCCTCACTTGGAAAAGGAAAGCCTCCAAGCGATTCCCCAAATAAAATCAATGCTTCTCATGCAATTCTAATTGGAGACAGGTCCAATTCCCACACTCCTCCTTTTCTTTTAACCTTTGATATTTTTAATAAAAAGGTTCATAATTGTTTGATAGACTCAGGTGCATCATCAATATTATTCCATATTCAGTTTGTATCAAGCTGAGCATAACACTTGAGAAGTCCGTTGTCCAAATTTTTCAATTAGATAGAACAAAGTTTAAAATGTTGGGTGAATTAAACTCTATTTTAATAACGTTATCCTCAAATCCAAAGGTATGTTAAATTATTGATATTTTGATTGCTGATATTCATGAATTTTATGGCCTTATTTTAAGAAGATATTGGTATGATAAATTGCATGGCTATTTCTCCACAGATGGTCACACATGTGGCTTCCTTACAATGGGAAACCAAATCAGATTCATGTGGATAGAGAAAAGCATGTGAAATACTCAATTACTGATCTGGATGAAGAAAATGAGCTTGTAGTTTTCACAAACAACATCCTTGGGAATTATTCTTCTGAATATTTCTTTAGAATTTTTACTCTTGAAGATCCCCTTTATTACCAAATTGTGTTTCATCTCAAGTTGAAAATTATTCACAAACAAATTTTACTAAATGTATAAATGTTGTAGATACACCTATAGTTAAGCATGATTTCTTATTTTGATGGTTCTAAATCTAACAATGGTGAAGGGGCTGGATGCATATTGATAAGCCCTAATGGTGAAACAACTATGTTGGCATGTAGATTAGAGTTTGAATGTACTAATAACATAACAGAATATGAAGCATTAGTACAAAGATTGCATAAAGCTATAAGTCTTGATGTTGAGTACCTTCAAGTCTTTGGTGATTCAGAAATTGTTATAAAACAAGTTAGAAACAATATTCAATGTGTTTCTAATCATCTTAGACATTATCAGTCCTTGATTAAAAATCTTACTTCACATTTTATTGCAATTAATATTTCTCCAATACCTAGGCTACAAAATGTTGGTGCTGATCTTTTGGCCAATATTGCATCTAAATTGATCCCACATGAATATTTCAGTCTAGATAGATTTTCTATAGAGCTGACTTTTCGCCCTTCCATTCCTGATAATATCACCAATTGGCGAGTGTTTAATGATGATGAAGATATCCTAGATTTTTTGACATCTGAAAAATATTATTTTGACCAAGTAATTGATCAAGATGAACATGATAGACAATTGAATAAATCGAATGAACAAAATAATTTGCCAAAGCTTGTAGTTAAACATGACGATCTTTATGATTTAAAACATAGATTTACAAAGGTCACCAACCGCAAACTTCAAAGTTGAACTTTGAGATTCGAACTGGTTAACCTTGGATATGATATTAAGCCTCAAAATATTAAATTAGGTCTTGGGCTCTCATCAGAAGAAGCAATTGCATTTATTCATCTATTAAATAATTATAAGAACATTTTCTCTTGGAATTATGAAGATCTCAAAACCTATGATACTTCTATCATCCAACACATTATTCCAATGATACTGAATGTGAAACCCATTTAACAAAAACTCGGAAAGATTCATCCAAATTTGGAAAGTCAGATCAAAAGTGATTTAAACAAGCTTCTAAAGGCCAAAATTATCTTTCCGATAAGACATTCCAAAATTGGTTTCTAATCTTGTACCGGTTAGGAAAAAGAATGGTGATATTCACATCTATATTGATTTTAGGAACTTAAATAAGGCATGTGAAAAAATATAATTTCCCCTCCCACCAATGGAACAAGTCCTACAATTAGTTGCTAGTTCTGAACCAATGTCTTTTCTAGATGGATTCTCAGGTTATAATCAAATCATTTTTCGTCTAGAGGATAGATTAAAGACCACGTTAAAAAAAATGGGGGACATACGCATATCATAAAAGGCCTTTCAGATTAATGAATGCAGGCGCCACATTCCAAAGATTAATGGACATCACATTTAGGGGTTTGATAAATAAAATTTTTGTGGTATATCTTGATGATATTACCATATATACCAAGAAGAGAAGTAATCATCTTTGGGATTTAAAATAGATCTCTGAAAGATGCAAAAGGTATGGAACTTCTCTAAACCCGAATTTTTTTTTTCCTCTTAGTGAAGGAAAACTCCTTGGCTATATTGTATTGAAAAATGGAATTTGTATTGATCCAGAAAGAATTAAGGCAATATTCGAAATTCCTTTGTCACGTACCAAAAAATCAATGCATCCTTTCCTTGGCCAAATTAATTTTTCCAAGCAATTTTTCTATGAATTTTCTCAAATCGTTCCACCATTACAAACCATGATCAAGAAAAAATCACTTTTAAAATGGGGAGACAATGAAAGAGAGTCATTTAAAGAAAGCAAACAAGTTGTTATTGGCACTCCCTCTCTATCAACTCCTATTTTTTTTATAAATTAATTTTATGTACTTTTTCCTCTAAATTATCATATGCGACTATCTTAACACAACAAAATGAACAAAAAAATGAAGCTCCTATTTCTTTCTTCATTTCAAATTTCAAGGAGTTGAATTAGCATATTTTGGAGTAGAAAAGTAAGCCTTTGCAGTTTACAAAGAAATCAATTATTTCAGGCATTTTCTCTTGAAAACTCATACTAAAGTCATTGTCCCTTTCTCAGTAGCTAGGCAATTACTTATTCAAAAAGAATTAGGAGAGAAAAGAGCTAACTAGGTTACTGCCTTACAAGAATATGACCTAGAAATAAAACCTACTAAAATTATGAAAGGTCAAGGTTTTTGTAGATTGACTACAAGAATGAATGATGCATCAATTGATTAAGGTGCATGTAACAATGTTCAAATCACAGAGGTATTTCCTGTTGATACTGAATCTCAATATGTTGACTTAATATTTTATTTGAAAAATGGTTATGCTCCATCTGAACTTTATTTTTAAAAGAAAAAGAGACTTGATATTGAAATATAATCAATATCAACTCATCAATGATGTTTTGTTTAGAAATAATTATGATTTTGTCTTGTTAAGATGTTTGGAAAAATCTGAAGCAGAAAAAAGTTTTACAGGAACTTCATGATGGACTAACTAGTGGAAACTATAGTGGAGATACAATTTCTCATAAGATCCTACATGTTGGATATTACTGGCCAGCTTTGTTCAAATACACTCACATGTATGTGAAAAAATGAAAAACTTTTCAAACTGCTTCAGGAAGACAGAAGAAACCATCCATGCCTTTGTAGCGAGTTAACATTGAGCAACCTTTTGAGCAATGGGGACTAGACATAATAGGTGAGATCGTTCCTCATTCTTCCAAACAACATAAATACATTTTTACTGCAATGGATAACTTTAGTAAATGGGTAGAGGTAATACCTTTGAAGCTAGTCAATTTTGAGAGCATTATTGAAATCATTGATCAATTTATCATTACCAAGTTTGGTATCTCTCTTCCTCTTATTTTTGACAATGCTTCTTACTTTTCTAGAAATGCAATGATTGAATTTTCTCTAAAAAGAGGATTCATCTTCAATATTCTGCAAATTACTACCCTCGGGGAAATAGTCTAGCAGAATCCACTAATAAAAATATTATAAAATTTATCAAACGAACCATTGACCCAAACCAAAAGAACTGACGTAAGGCTTTAATATTTTCTTTATGGGCTGATAGAATAATTCAGAAGACCTCTATAGGTGCTTCTCCTTTTCATCTAGTGTATGAGAAAGAAGTTATCTTACCACCTAACCTAGCACTTCCCTCTTTTACCCTAGTACAATTCATTAAAGAAAAACCATCTTCTACTCTGCAATTGAGAATGTCCCAAATCCTTAAATTGGAAGAAGAAAGGTGTAAAAGTAAACAAGTCCATAATCACCATCAATACTTGGTCAAAAATTCATTTGATATAAATTCAATCAAATATAAAAAAATAATTAAATTGGAGATATAGTCTTTAAATGGGATAAAGTTCATGAGGATAAGGGAAAACACTAAATTTCAAAAACTATGGCTTGGTCCATTTCAAATTTTTGAGAAGTTAAGTCCATCAACTTTTGTCTTACAAGATTTACAAGGGAAGAAAGATACTATTCCCGTTAATGGACTTATTTTCAAAAAATATTTTTCTTAAAAGAAAATTTGTTCTCTTGTAAAATATGTAAATAATCGTATATACAAAACAATGTTTTTATTTTTAAATAATGTTTAGTACACTTTTGAAGTTTACATTGGAAGTTTATCTTCATTATTAAGGTGTTCACCTACGCAAGAAAGAATTCAGAAAGAAAAACTATAAATGGAAATCTAGTATTATATCTATCTCAAAACTTTGAAATGTGATAACCATTTACTTGTGAAAACTTTCTGCTTTAAACCCTTAAAAAATCTATTTGTCTGTAAATCGGTTTTGAAAAGTTATTTTTACAAAGTAGAAATTATTTTGAAGCTATAGCATCTTTTACTTAAATGGTCATCCAAAAATCTTAAGGAGTAAATGAAACCTACCCATCCATTAATTTTAAATTTTTTAGAGTTTAATTCAAAAATATAAAAACTTAAAAGATAAGAGGTCTCATCATGAGCCTACTTACCATGATCATAGGAAACTAATGACATTGACATTATCACTATTGACAACCAAACCAACATGATAGCTTATAGTTACAAGAGTATAATAGAAGGGGTCTCATTATGGGCCGACTTGTTCAATTTTATTATAACTTTTGAATGGAATTATCATCATCTGGCCACCAAACTAGGGTAATGGATTTTAAGTAAAATATTCAAAAAATAAAATTTTCATAATAAAAACAAAAAGAGATGTATTACCTCTAAGAATTCTATTATGAAGTGGATGGGATACTTGTTCATTTTTTGTTAAATAGTAACCATGTCGAGGCTATGAATGCCTACTGGCGAAAATGGCTCTACCACTGACAAATAAGTTTATTCCATACACTAAGCTTCAAATACTTTTAACTTCACTTTTTCAACCTATTAGTGACTGATTTACACAATCAAGATTTTCATATATAGCAAGCTCTGAGAAGATTTACAAAAAAAATGATTTCTTGCAATTCAAAGTTATCTTTATCAATCTAAATTTCAATCATTTTTAAATGTCTAGGATTTCTTGATAAGATCAAGATATTATTTATTACTACAGAGATAAACCGTTTCATCCAGTGTGTCCCCAATTGTTGTAGTACTCAACAATTTGCCATTATAATTAGATATAGAATAAATAAAATAATGGGGACCCTTTAAATTTTTAGAAAGCAATCCTTTTTTTTTTTTAATAAAATAGGACAAGTTTCATAGTTTTACCTTTAAATTTTAATAAATAAAACAAAAAATATTTCAAAAGCATATAAGTGAAGTGTAGTCTTTTTCTTTAGGCTTAAAATCCTTTCCATGGGTTCTTATGAAATAATATGCAAATTATAAAACCCAGATAACACTATTTCCATTATAAAACCTTTTAATAGCATTACAAAAGTTCCTAAAGGGTTTTCAAGAAAATAAACAAAAATATTATAAAAATTTGGTCCCACTAAAACTGCACATGAAGCACTAATTGGGTTATCGACATCGACAATTTCAAAGTAAGTACCATAAGCAAATGCTGATATATGATATCACGGTCTCTCAAGTCCCGACACTCCTATATCACACATCTTGCATTCCGATTTGTGAATCTTCAAATGACTTGTGATATCATAGTTCACATATCACAAGGTTCTATCCATATCACCCGATAACAAAACACTGATGAAATTTTGTCGATAGTGATTTTTCGATACAGTGACAAGTGTCAAATCCACGTGAAAAAACATTCGAAAATTAAATGGCCAATCTATGTAATTTATAGTTTCAATGTTTTAAACAGTTTGTTATGATTTTGAGGTAATGTAGAAGGATTTCATCATTAAATCTCGCATTCAATTGAAAAGACTATTTTCATTTATGAGTTCTTGCCACTCATCCATGTTTTCTTGTTAATAGGTAGATCCCGACAAACAACAGTTAAAGGAGATGTCAAGAATTATCAAAGCAAAGAAGAATTATGTATTTCAAACACAAATGATTTTGACTCTTGAAGAAGTTGTCGAGATGTCACCTTTATGCACGGATATTCCATGCACACGAGACATAGGATTGTCCTCTTGGGAGGTCATATACAAACTATTCGAAGATGAAAACCCAAAGGTAATTGAGAAGGAAAGTGCTACTGCATATGCTATAACTCTGGATGTTGGATCTACATGGAATGACGTGGCTAATTCCTTTTTACATATAATTGCCACTCGTCCCAAAATCTTTCCCTACACAGATATGGTGATATGGGTCATTGACCATTTGGATATTACAGACATAGTTTTTATGACTCCAAAGAAGACAATCAACGGATCATTCAAGGTTGAGGATTTGAGGAAAATGTACCACTTGTTGCTACCGCAAAAAAATTATGACACTCAATTTGTCTAGAAGTTTATGAATGAGAATCAAAACCCAGCAAAGCCTATTAAAGATTAGAGAAGGGTCCCAAACAAGCACAAAATTGAGGGAAGGTGTATGTATTCATTAGCTTCTCTTGTTGACCCTTTCTCCATGTCGTTGTTATGAGGTGTCATTTATATGGTTACCCTAATACATAAACGTTCTCAAAAGAATGGGTACATCTTATCGAGGTTTCTTCTAATGGTTATTTTATGGATTGGGAAAATATATTGTCTAATAATTAAACTAATCAAATTCGCAACTACAGACAGAAGTGCAATATCAATGACAAAACCCTTCTCCTTTTCTTTATGAGCACCTTTGTCATGGATGCTATTTTTTTTTCATATGATTTTCCATCCATAGGATGGAAATGGAAAATTCAATACCGTAACCCCATTCATATTTACCATGATATCTTATGGGAATCCAAGTATCAATCTCATTTTTATAAAATTTGTCATGAAATCATCATCCCAATTCACCAAGAGGTTTTTTGCAACAATGCACCCAGACTCTCTACAAAAGCTAATAATGAATTAATGTCATTAGGAAGGTGGTTCAGGGAGGAGTCATTTACTTATATCCGAGTTTTTGGCAATCTTGGTAGTCCTCATGTTTTTCCTCTTTTTGTCCCTGATAAATTATTGGGCATAGAAATTGCATACCAAACAGTTGGGAATGGTTTGACCAAAAAACTCAATTATTCCAAGAAAACTATTTGGCCTTCTTTTCCTATTTCTTGTGGTATCTATACATTGGAAAATTTCGAACATGTTATTTTTGAAATTGACCAAATTAAAGATTTAAATTTCTCAACCATCCCAAACAAATAGTATGATCCCAATGGGGTCACAAAAGATGACACGATATAGGTTAGAATCAGACAATTCGCAAGCGAGCCTGATAAATTTCATGACTTGTTTGAGATGGTTCTAGAGTATTCCATGGTTGAAAAGTTAGCAGCAGATCGACTAACTCTGGAAGAACTGATTGAGTTCAATCAATATCATAGTCAGAGAATATATCATTTTCCAGAATATTTGTTGAGATATTCTCAAAAAAAATCTTGAAGTTCCAAATACATCAGCCTCCTCATCAAAGGATCCAATTATTTCTCAAGTCCTAGAGATAGTTACTTCAGTTGTTGAGCAAACAAAGAAATTTCAACCAGAAAATAAGTTGGTTGAAGTTTGGGAGGAATTTAATCGTGTTTTATCGATTGGAGAAACTCAAGATGTAAACACTATAGTCAACAAAGAAACAATGCAAATTCAAGAATCTAGAGGGAAAACCTCATTCACTATTGAGGCTCCCAAGAAAAATATTGTTAGATTTTAAGATTATGTGGTTGTCATTTGGAAATTTATGTTTTGGATCATCCACAGTATTATGAGAATCTTGTCAGCATTGATGAAGATATGGAAATTATCCCAGCATTTCCTATGTCGGAGATAGTTATAAAAATTTAAGAAATTCCTCCTTTAGATGTGTTTTACAGTCCAAAACACAAAGCAGTTATGAGAAGGTAAAGAAAGAAACGAAAGTTGGAACAGGCACAGGCATTAGTTTCAAATGAGACTCCTTTTCAAGTTCTCTGGAAAGGAGCCAAATCAACCCTTGATGAAGAATTAAACAAACTCTCACTATTTGCAGGAGCTTATGCTAGTGTGACTATTGATAAAACAACAAAATTTCAACTACTTATGAAGGAAAAGGACCAAAGGATTGTTCAATTAGAGCAAAGTCTTCAAAATGAAAGGCGGGTGATAGAACAACAATGGAAAGAAAATATTTCTGAATTACATAAAAGTTTCAATGATTTGAAACAACAATATGAATTTGAAATCAAAGTTAGATATGCACATGTACAACAACTACAACAAAATATTAACCAGTTGAAAGAAAATCTAGAAATTAATGAAGTTTGAAAGGAAGCAAGAGAACTAGATACACTCCTTGCTAAACAATAGGTTATATTTTGTCGTAAATTAACTTTAATTCACGATTTGTGTAAGACCAATGATTCCTTGGTTAAACAGTTGTCTGATCTGAGGAAATTCTATGAAGAAGTTGATGATAAAATATCTAAGCATAGATATTGGCAAAATAGTGCTTAAGGAAGATCAACTAATCTTCTTTGAATCAAAGAATCTCAAAAAGATATTATTTTCGGTGACTAGGACATAAAGATGAAGAAAGCAGAAATGGTTATCATTAAAGCCAGAAATCTTGCTTCTAATCTCACTAAACATATCAATTATAGCCCATTGCAAGCCAATCTAATGCAGGAATTCCTAAGGGACACTTTACCAGATGTCAAATATCTAAAGAAGTCATGGCAAGAAACATCAAAGAAAAATTTTGAAGACATCAAAAGTTTATCAAAAGTAAACCTCGAAAGTTATTGTCATTTCTTAGTGAAGCCACATAGTCAATGGCTTGTGCTTAGGTGTATTTCTAATGCAACACCTCAACTTCTTCTAGCTTTCAGTGATGTAGTATTTATGGGGCAGATGTGTATGCACCTGATTCATCCCCCCAACTAAAGCCAATGACAGACATATGTGGACTCGGAGAACGAATGGAGAATCAACTTGCAACAAGTCATAGATTTCTTGTTACAACAAAATGTTATCTTTATCTTTGTTTTATCTTAGCTTAGTTTGTTGGAACTATTTTGAAGAACTTTATTTTTTATTTTATTTTTGTAATATTAATAGATTATTTAAATCCCTCTCATGTCTTTATAAAGGGGTTCTGAATTTTTGATAGACAACTTTGAAGTTGCACTATTGTTTATTCCCAGATTATCTAATAGAAGAGCTAAACCGGAAGCTATATTTTTCATGAGCAGAGTCTTGATGTATCAGGTACTATTATCTTTATATTTCTACTATGTTTCATTGAGATAGATAATAAATTTTCTATAATTTGTTTCATTATATGTATGCTTTGCAAATAGTAAGACATTGTCACTGTTGATGTGTAGGATTGTATAATTTGTGATCGTATATGAAATAACAAGATCTTATATGTGATTAGTTTTAATAAACTAAATTAATTACTATTTAATTATTTTAGTTTATACTATTTGCTTTCTTTTCATAAAGTGTTTAATGATCTATATCATTGCATGCTTTGTGAAATATTTTTATGAATCACATGTAAAGAAATATTATCCTTGGAGATACATAGAATAAGTTTATTTATTAATATCATCTTTAGCTTTAAATCATTCCATTTTTCTCATTCTATTTCCATCACTCATTTATATTTCTTTCATAGGAAACTAGTCCCATTATCCCCAGTCGGAACCACCAATTACAACGTAAACAGAGTTGTCTTAAGTTCCCAACCGGGTGGTATTCCCCAATGTTGAGGAAAAGATCTTCTAGCCTTCAACAGGTTCAAGCAGTGCAATATCACATCGAGTATTAACAACAAGTTCTCCAACTCTTAAAGGAAAAACTCACTATGGCATATAATTGAATGAAACAACAGGAAGATTAGCATTGCAATGAAATAAATTTTTTATGTAAGCAACTAGGTATTTTTAAGGCAACAACCATGCAAAAAAATGTCTCTCAAGCAAGCTAAGAAGGATAATAAATTATCACCCAAGTGTTATGATCCTTACAAAGTGTTTTAAAATATTGGCACTATGGCATACAAATTGGAGATTCCCGCATCTTCCTTAATACACCCAATTTCCCATGTTTCATGCTTAAAGAAGGTTATCAGTGACAAGATCCCAGTTCAAACTATATTTTCAAAAATTGATGAAGAAGGAAAAAACATATTGGAACCTGAAGAAGACACGCAAACAAGAACCCAACGTCTACAAAATCAATCAATTTCAAAGTATCTCATTAAGAGGAAGAACTTACCCGCTAAAGATTCCACATGGAAGGATGGGCATTTTGTACAAAAGCATCTAGAACTACTCAATAGTTGAGGACAACACTTCTTTTGAAGGAGAGGGGCATGCCAGGTCCCTATATTACTAGTCTAGCCCCATTAATGTTATTATTAGAGTATCCCCCTATTGTTATTGTTGTGCCCATGTAGACCCCATATTGTTATTCTTGTGCCCCATAGAAGCCCATTATTGTTATTGTTGTTCCCTTACATTATTATTGTTACGTAGGCTTAGACTATATAATGACTCCTTAGACTCCTATATATACCAAGGAGGTATTTTTATTTGTATCATCGAAGAATTTTTCAATTTATGTAATGTAAAGGAGTTTTCCCCCTCAAAGAAGCTATTTTTTAAGTCGTTGATCTATCTTTTCTTTTGTTTTGTAAGATGGATGCATAATAGAGCCCCATTCAAAGTATCTTCCTCGCCACCATAACCGTAAGATTTGCTTGGTTTCAATGAATAACAGAAGAGGTTATGTACAAAACCCTTGAACAAGCAAGTAAGTTGACATCGTGAAACATCGATCATAATGTGTAAAATGAGACTTTCATGACAGGGGAGACAAAAGTGAGTATTTAGAAGGAAATAATAGTGCTAACCTAAGAGAGACACATGAGAAAACAAATATTTGTTAGTTATCTAGTGAAATAGTTCAATTAGACACAATGATCATTAAACCACATACAACACACCTCCAACAAGATGAGTACCAAGGCCACTGAAATATTTCAATTTCCTTAGTACATGTGAATGAAACATATATAAAAAACATCCAAAGAATATTTCTATGACATTCACAATACATGCATGAAAATGTGTTGGCATATTGAGCTTCAATTATAAGGTGAAAGATCCAAGTACACAATTACAATGATGAGACAGTAGTTCCAATAGTGGAACATCAAGTCACTTCCTTCTTCTCCAAAGAATAGTTCTCTCCCATATTCAAACTATAGAAGCCAAGACTATCTCTCCAATGCTTAAGCCTCCAAAAGCCCTTTTCCTTGACTTATGAGGTTTCTTTTATAACAAGGGGGATGAACTTTCATATCCGCATGAATATTGAGTTACCCTCATGAATCTTGGACTTCAATTATGACCTTTGGAATTATATGTAACTCTTTAACTTCTAAACAACTTTTGGGTTCCTCCTAAAGACATTTTGTTCATATATGACTACATGACTCTTCATGTTCCGCATATGAATCTTGGACTTATAGACATTACATTTTGTCATTTTCTTAAAAATACATCATTATACTCCACATGATGATGTGCCATGACACATGGACATACGTTGACCACTATGATGACACTTGTACAAGTTACACCTTGATAATGATGGCATGGACTTCATCATGGGGTGGTACTACCAAGTTGTATTGCTTGTTGCTTCATCTTGTATTCTTGATGATAGGTCTAATATATGCTTCATGTTCATCAAAGATAAACTTTTTTTCTCATCTTAAACTTCCAAAGGTTGTTTTATTAATATATTTTGAGTCACCATGCAATGTCTGCTTTCTGTCTTAGTCCATGATTTGTTTCATCTCCTCATGATGACTCTCTTGGTACTTCTTATTTGCAAACATTTCTTCATGCTTTCTCCTTGTTTTCTACTCTTGAGCATCACCTTATCATGCTTGAACTTTACTCCTGCCAATGAAAATCATTCATGACGAGGACATATTAGCCTTAAAAGCATCTATGATATCACTATCTAACTCATGGGATGATCTGCTCATGACAGACCTGTGAGAGGATCAAAATAAGAAGGCTTGATTAAGAGGGTAAACTATAACTCATTAGTGCCTTAGGAAGAGTCCACTGTTCATTTTTACTATGCTATGCACTATGAGGAGAATCTCTCCTTGGTCCAATGCAATGAGGGAAGCCTAATGGACAAGGTGGAAAGGTTCATCCTTTATGATTGTGCCATGTACTCAAAAGAAAAGAGAGGAAAGCCTAAAAGTGTGGCTTGACCAATAAAGGGTGAGAGGAGGTGTCCTTCATCCTTCCCTACTATTTCATGCACTCAAAGGAATTTTCAAGGAAGGCATAGGGTGCATGAACTCATTGGGAAGGAGGGAAGGTGAAAGGTTCACCCTTCAGGACTGCATTATATGCTCAAAGGAAAAAGAGACTTCAATGAGAGCATAGTTTGACTATTCAAAGGTAGAGAGGGGGCTTCCTTCAACTTTTTCTACTATGCCATGTGCTCTAGAAGAAGAGCTTAATCCAATCTTAGGTGTAGAGTGCATTGGGGAAGGGGGGAGGGTGAGGCTTCAACCTTTGGGAGTGCACCATGCACTCAAAAGAAGAGGATGCTTGAGAGAAAGCATAATTTTCCTCAACAAGGGGCCATTGTTTATTTTTAATGTGATTTTCATCCTATTCTAGTGCATTTTGACCCAATAGTGGGTGATTGACCATTTGGAGTGGGCTTTTCATATAGAGAGGCTATAGGGATGAATCCACTTTGCCTAGAAGGGTTCTCATTATGTTGGGAGGATAGGATGATCTTCTTTGCATGTTTTTCATCTACAAAAGGGTGAAAGAGGTCAATGATACTATTTGGGAGTGCTCTATGTTTCATGTATGGCATAGGTGACCAAAAATTAGTGAAGTGAGTTAGTATGAGCAAGAAGGGTCAAGTGACTGCCCTAGGAGAATCATAATGTGCAACAGATTTACAGTAACCGTGAGAGGGACTTATTGCAAAAATATTTTGGATTAGAATTGAATAATTTAGGCCTCTTGATGGTTAATTTATACAATTGATAAGAGAGCTAAAGGCTTCATAACTTGCACTAGGATAAAGGACCAAGAAGGGCCCTGAAATGGCTAAGTGTAGAATCGACAAAGTAAAAGAGGGAAATGCATTCAAAAATGGCTCAAACATGGATCACACACATAAAACCATAAATATAAACCAGAAAAATATACAAGACTCATGAATTAAAATCACACTTTGAAACGACAACAAAGCAATACGTATGTTTAAGTGCGAGAATTGAAATGAAATATTTTGACACTTAGAACACAAGTTACAACAACTATGATGACTATGACCAAACAGTGTGCTAATCTATAGGAATATGTATAGCACATATTATAATGATATGTAAGACCATCTAATTTATAATGATGCACCTGAATTAAATTTGGTGATGTGCAATGGTGTAAACATGAAGGAGTGAAAATCACAAGAGAAACACCTATGACATGAGGAAAACATGAGATGACACTAGCAAAATGCGAACAACCTTGAAAGAGACACATTCCAAATTGAATATAACATTAAAATGCCACTTATTAAAGTGAACATAAGGAAAAAATGACAGTTGTAAATTTAAAAGTGGCACTTGTGAAAGACGAAGTTCACAGAAGCAACAGTCGAGAAAACTCTCTGTAATAAAAGTGAAAACGCAACCAAAGTGAGGGAGATCATCGATGAAAGTGCACACTGAATATCATCGTGATTTTAACATTACACAAACACTCTCTTAAAGGATTATTCTATGCCTATTCAAGCTTTCATAAAGCAAGTTTTTTCATGAATTCATCAAAGACTAAGCATGTGTGTGCAAGTGACTTGACAGTTTAAAACTAGGTAGAAGACTTAAATTCTTTACAAAACATCAAACAACCATGAAGTAATTATGGAATGGTAGATTGCAGCATCCTCAGTAGGCTCCAAAATTCAAGTGTATGAAAAATTTTGGAGGGTGTTGATCACAGCATCAACACTTGAAAACACACTAGTAGAACTCCTACTTCTCTCTTTAGGTTTAATTCTCTAAGTGCAAGGTCTCAGCCTTTCAGGAATTATTGATTCATCTTGCTATTACCTTGGCTTCCCTTGTTAGCTTGGTTACAGATATATTCCCCTCCATTCCCTTACTTAGTTAAACACATATCAAGGCTTGCCAAATCACAATTGTTTCGATACAAGAAAAGCTAATATGCGCAACGAGTTTAAGATATTTAGAGTATGAGTTTCGTCAATGGTGTTTCTATGCTACCAATGAACCAAGATAGTACCCTGAAAGAGTCACTATAGTGGCACAAGCATTTCTTCACTGCGAGCTTGATTGGATAGTACCTCG
This sequence comes from Pinus taeda, assembly GCA_000404065.3. Lineage (NCBI taxonomy): Eukaryota > Viridiplantae > Streptophyta > Pinopsida > Pinales > Pinaceae > Pinus > Pinus taeda. The sequence continues at coordinate 217,263 of APFE030423908.1, read as the reverse complement.
GTGAAGCTGCTTGCTTCACCTCCCTGCGTAGGAATCCTTTCTCTTCTTTCATCCTTTATTTATCTATTTAATAGGATTGTGCTTCAACACTTATTATTTTCCATGGGAAGAAGAGGGATCCCAACTTATTGAGAGCAAAGTAGGTTGCCCCTTCAGAGAATTATTTATATAACCTTTGATATTGGTTTTCTCACTTTTAGATTTTCCCCTTATCCTTTCTCTACTTGACTGGGTCAAGAAGAAAAATACCATTTACTTACAATATTGAGTTGATGAATAAGGATCCTAAAATGGATACAAGTTTTATATTTTTACCAAAGGCTTTCCATTCGAGTGGGTCGTATTTTCCATTCAGACATCATGGGCTTTAAAGATATGTAAATCCAAGATAGAGAAGAGATAACAAATTATCCAAACATTGTTCGTCATCACAATTTCCCTTTTCAAGTTTTTCCACGTTTTCTTTTGATCCAAACAAGATCATCTTTCATGCAAAGCCTTATTGAATGAACAAAAGAAAATACATGACAAAACAACAAAATAAAACCAAAAGAACCAAACAAATGGAGGCAAATCATAAATCAACATGCAAAGTATACAACAAGAAAACAAACAAATCCAAAGACTCAATGGAGAGCAAGATAGAGGGTGGATGCAATGCAAGGGAAACTAAAATAAATTAACCCTAATCCAAATCTAATCAGCCAGAAAGTCAAGGATAAGTGTAATGATATTTCCAATGAAGCCATTTTTTTTGTCCCTGACCTATAAACACAAATATAAGAGAAATTACAACCAATATATAACAATGTGCAACAAAAAAGGTAGAAGCTTGAAAATATTGCACAAAATAATGAAGGTCTTTCTTAAAGGAAGATAGATGTGTCATATCACCTGACTTTTCCCAACTTGCAACCTTGCCTTCTCGATAAAAACCATAATAAAATAAACCTTGAATTCTCCTTGTGAATATACCTACACTTATATTGTATTTCTTAGCAAACATCAAGAGAGATTGGAACTTGCTTTTAGAAAAATAGCTTGCAAAGTAAGATGCTTCTAATTAATGATACATTAGATCATGAAATTAAAAACATTCTTCTTGATCATCTTGAAACCTTTGAGAGGAAGAATTTTCAATTAATGGTGTGAAATCAAGATGAGAATATTTCTATGGAAAATAAACTTGATGATATTTAGAAACCTTGTCAAGAAACTGAGGACCTGGCATAACCATTAGTGGAGGCTAAAGTGCCTCAACTACTTGAAAAGTGTCTAAATTTTGAGAAGATAAACCATAAAGATTAGTTGATGTACAACAACCATCATAAGATATATTAGTGTGAAAATTATCAATTGAAAGACGATTTTCATGATCAGGAAAATCAATTAAGATGCAAAATTCTTAGTCAATGGAGGATGAAAATAAATCAGTTTGAAATCAATTTAGAAAATAGCACTAGAATTTATTGACACTAAAGAGGATACTCTGTGCCATGAAGAAAATAATGAATATTAGAATACTCACAAGGAGGATTAGTAGTTGATTACTTCCAAAATAATGTGGCACGTATGGATCCTTCAGCTGAAGATAACTTTTAGAATTTTCAACTTCACGGCTTTTCTCATCCATGAAAGATATACATTCCAAACCTAGGTTTCATATAAGAGATTTGTATGAAGATAAATCAACCGAAATAATACCTTCAATCCGATTAGAGACCAAATGTTGAAATTTAGAAAAACTATGTCTGAAATACCAAACATCTTTCAAGAAGAAATTTATATTTATTGAAACCATCAAAAGAAAAGAATTTTATGTGAATATCCAAATCTGATCTAGTTGAGGGGATTTACCAGAGTCACAAGAACCTGACATAACCATCAACAAAAATTAAAGTGCCTCCACTTCCTTGTGAGTCTCGAGACTTTCAATAATTGTAGAATTTCATTTTGAGGATTGAATCAGATTATGCATGATGTGTGGACAACTACTTCCAATAATTTTGACTAGATCAGTATTATCCAAATGGTAGTCATCTACATCAATGATTTGGTCATAACTTACATCTTCAAAAAATAGATTACCCAAATCATAAGTTTCTTCCAATTGAAAATTCAAAGATTTATAGGCTAAACAAGACTCATGAGTAACCTGAATAGAATAATTTTCTTCATGTAAAATTAAAATTGGTAAGGGATGGAAAGGATACTTCATGATTTATTTACTTTTGTAATGTCCTCCTCCCAAATTTACCCAAGCTAACTATTCCATCAAGGTAAACATGTGATGAAGAGTTACTATGATATGATTCAAATCCCCAAGTACAGTTAAGCAATTGGAATCAACTAAACAAAACCAAACTGGCCTTCCTCAAGAGCTACAGAACCTATAGGAGCCCACCAACCCCTCGAGGTGTCCAACCACTGAGAGAAATTTCTTCTTGAATAAAGTAGACCCCCATTCACTCCAATGAAAATCCCTCCATGCCACTAAAACCCTCCAGTTGCTCCCACAGGAAGGCCTCCATGCAACTGTGGCCTTTTTCAGGCAGTTCTGTGCTAGCAACCCCAAATTCTAGGCCACTTTTTCAGGGTCAAGTCTCATTCCTTTACCTAGAAATTCATGAGACTTACAAAAATGATAAATAACATGATGAAAATGCCCCTAATGTAAATCTTGAACAAGGACCTGATCTAACAAGGCCTAGCCATGACATACATTTTGTTAAACACATCATGAAATATAATCTATAGGTCATATAAACACATATGAGCATAGGGACTTCATAACTCTCTGAGAATCGTCAAGAAGGTCTGGTGCCCTCTCATAATAGTTTCAATACCATCTATTAGTTCATACATTCATTTTTCATTCATTTACTAATCAAAACATGATGAGATCAATAACCAAATTTTGTCTTAAACCATGCTTATAACCAACATATAACCAGAAAAATAATAATTATAGAACTAACATTATAATGACACAATAACCAACACATTTACACATAATACACAAGAGGGAAAGAGATGTTATTAACATATGTAAAAGCCAACCAAATCAGGGATGACCACATACCACCCCACCAATAGATTAGGCTGAACCAAATCTTTCTTTCATCCATTCACCAGCATGCCATATCCCAAGCTTGAATGTGGGACTTACAACAAAAAAATTAGGGCTTCCTTAGGCTTTACCAAAATCCACCAAGGGATTCCTAGGCCCAATCCCTCATCTATATAACCAGGCTTTATTGCAATCCTACCAAGGGATTCCTATGCCCAAACAAGAAACATATGTTACCAGGATTTACCTCAATCCCAACACATACTGGTCTAGGGATCACTAGGCCTATACAAGCATGAATGCCTCTATATCTAACCACCTAAATCATGAGGAATTTTATATTTCCACTTATAGGATTTACCATATATCTTGCCATTCATTGGTCGAGGATTACTAGTCCCAACGAGGCTTCACCCTCTAGGCTTTACCGTATATCCCACCATTCACCGATCAAGGATTCCTAGGACTAACAAGGGAATACACAATCAGGCTTTACCACAATACCACCTTCACCATTCCATGGATTCCTAGTCCTTATGTTTCCTCCTAAGACCACCCAACTCAATTTTGAAACCATCTGGAAATCCAAATCAACTAAGTAATAGAAACCCCATCACACCATGGTTATCTACAAATGGAAATGCAAGGCTAAAAACCAATGTCACACCCAGCAAAACCCATGTGAATGGCAACAAGAGAACCAAATACACACATGCATATACCATGCATGCCAAAAATAGCAAGGAAATCATGCACACAACTTGATACCTATAAGTAATCTCGTTGTAGTCGCTAGATCCCACTCTTCCTTTCTTGATCTTTTCTTCCCTTTTCTTTCTTTATCCTTCCTTTTCTTTTCTTCCTCCAATAATAGAGTACACCAGTAATGTGCTAAGTGTACAAGAGTATGAGAGAGAGAGAGTAGAGAGAGAGCTCCAACCTAAAACTAACAAAGGTTGTGAATTGATCCTCGAAAGCCTTTTTATTGATGAGGCCTCTATTTTCTTCATTTTCCATTACTTTCCTTCATTTTCCTCCTCACATGAAACATATGACCTTTCACCTTCCTTTTCTCTTATTTTCCATTATTTTCAAAAATAAAATACCAAATAACGTCTCTTTCCTTTTCAAAGCCTTTGCCATTGCCTTTGCCAATTTCCCCTAGCCATAGTGAACCAAATGAACACCCACTAGGATATTTTTCACAACATCCATCTTGGAATAAGTGTCTCATGACCTTGGTTATTATTTTCCCTTTATTAACTTTATTACATGTATTTTTAACCTGGGGTTGTTATAGACCCCTCCCCCTTAGGGGAACACCATCCTCAGTGTTCAATGATAGCTACAACTGGCAAGACCACTGAAAAGAAAAGCATACTTCCCATGGAGCTTTATAACTTAGCTCCATGCAGTGTTTACAATGAATAACCTATTGAAAAGAAACACTGATATGACAAACATAACAACATGAGAACCATATTGCTTATTGGAGCTTTATAACACAACTCACGGTGGTATTTACATCCATATAAAGATATAAATATACCAAAAATTATTTTCCTCAACTGACAAATAATTAAGGTTACATAGTATTAAGTTATGGTATGTTCTATGCTTATAACATTTTACTTCTTTTCCTTATTATATTCCACAGATTAGCAATCACATATATATAAAGTAAAGTGCAGATAGAACATTAAACGATCGACAGAAAACAAGCCAAGACAAGAGACACAAGATGTGGCGGCTAGCCAGGGACAAACCCCACAATGTGTGGGGAAACCCTTTGATAAAATCTTCTTTTATCTTGAATAATTCAGCAGAGAGAAATAGTACAATGAATCTGATTCATATCAGCAGTAGCAAGCCCTAGATCAGCAACATCAACATTAGTGGCTTCATTATCAAACTAGGGCAGATGATATCTCACAAACCGACAGTCGGATTGACTTCATTCCACCACCAAAAGTTTCAGCTTTTAGAGGAGGTTCAGATGAACCTATAGTGCAGTTCAGATGAGGAGATCTTCTAGGCCACACAGGTCAATCTTTACTTCTGCAGTTGCAGCTTCAGTTTCAGCAGTTTCCGCCTTCAAACTAGGGTAGTTGATATCTTGCAAACCTTTCATCAGATTGACTTCATTCCAACACCAAAAGTTGTGGCTTTCAGAGGAGGTTCAGATGAACCTACAACATAGTTCAGATGAGGAGATATTCTAGGCCACGTAGTTCAATCTTTGCTTCTGCAATTGCAACTTCAGTTTCAGCAGTTTCCGGCTTCAAACTAGGGCAGTTGATATCTTGCAAACCGTTCATCGGATTGACTTCATTCCACCACCAAAAGTTGTGACTTTCAGAGGAGGTTCAGATGAACCTATAGCACAGTTCCAAAGAGGAGACATTCTAGGCCTCGCAACTCAATCTTTACTTCTGCAGTTGCAGCGTCAAAGTCAACAACTTCCGGCTTCACATGTGAGAGAGAGAGAGACCCATTTCAGCGCAGTAGAGAAGAGACTCATATCTGCGCAGTAGAGAGAGAGAGATGTGATGAGATGAGTACAAATGAGGAAAAGTCCTCTTATATTTATACACAACATTGGTGGGTGAATAGATGTGGCTGTTGGGCTTCTGAGCCTACATGAGTTTAGGTCGGCTTGATAATAATTCCATAATCAAAATAAATTCATATCTCCATGAATACTTATCGGAATCAGATGATATTTATATCAATCCTACACCTCTTGATGAGAGGAATCTAATAAAAATATTATCAGCCATGAATAAGATGACCCACATGAAGTTTTGCCCTGGTTTCCAATTTTAACACTCCCTCTCAACCATGGAGAACTTCATCGGCAATCTGTCTATCGATCATTACTATTCATCCATCAAATGCACTGCCCTGTATAGCCTGACCCTTTCCCTACTCTGCTCAATTCTGCCTGATCTACTTTGACTTGTTCTGCCCTGCACTGATCTGTACTGTTTTGATCTATTTTGCTCTGCTCTTGCATTGTTCTGTTCTACTCTTCTTTTGTCCGAATTATGAAGAAGAAGAAATGATCGACGATGTATCATACTGACTCAAAGTCAGTCTCAGAGTATGTACCACTGGTCCCAAACCAGTCTCAACCAACCTGAAGTCAGCGTCATAGTGAGTACAAGTCCACTGGTCCTAAACTAGTATCATCCTCCACTGACTCAAAGTCAGTCTCAGAGTGCATACCACTGGTCCCAGACCAGTCTCAGCCGACCCGAAGTTAGCTTCATAGTAAGTACCACTCCTACCACTGGTCCTAGACCAATATCGCAGTCTCAGAGAGTGTACCACTGGTCCCAGACCAGTCTCAACCGACCCGAAGTCAGTGTCATAGTATGTACCACTCTCACTGGTCCCAGACCAGTACTACACTAGCACAAAGTCAGTCTCGAAGTATGTACCACTGGTCCCAAACTAGTCTCAACCGACCCGAAGTCAGCGTCATAGTATGGTACAACTCCTACCACTGGTCCCAAACCAGTATCACAGTTTCAGAGAGTGTACCACCAGTCCCAGACCAGTCTCAACCGACCTGAAGTCAGTGTCATAGTATGTACCACTCTCACTGGTCCTAGACCAGTATTGCACTGACACCAAGTCAGTCTTGGAGTATGTACCACTGGTCCTAGACCAGTCTCAACCAACCCGAAGTCAACGTCATAGTATGGTACAACTCCTACTACAATCGCCATGGAGAACACATCAATCCAGGCTGCCATCGAGAACACATCAATCCAGGCCTCACAGGAGAACTAATCATCCTGCTACACAGGAGAGCGAATCATCCTGTTCCACAAGAGAGCGAATCATCTTGTTCCACAAGAGAGAGAATCATCTTGTTCCAGTGTGCACCAACTAGGGGAGGGTGAGTCACCCTGTGGTCGTATGTTGCTCCAGTAATAAATGCAAGCCCTCAAAGCTCCCAGAGCTCAATGAATGCAACATGCAGGACCCTTGTATAAAGGTTTCTTGCCGACTCCACGTCATTTGGGAAAATCATAGATCAGATCTTTCCTCGGGGCTTTGACAAGGTGTATCAACATGTACATCATCTTAATGTGATGGAGCCTCCTTGCTCATTAACTTACCATATCCCAGATGATGTCTATCTACTGGAGCAATCGACAAATATAGGATTCCTCAATAATCGAATCCCACCTCTGGTTGTTATAGAGAATCACAGTGGTATCCAATGTAAATCCAAATAGCTCACTGAAGAGCTTTCACAACCAGAATGCCTCAAACGAGGTCATGCTAGCAACAATATATCCTGCTTCGGCTGTGCTCAAAAACCACCGACCTCTGCTTCCTACTCATACAGGATACGGAAGTAGATCCCAAGGTGAAACAACACCCGGAAGTGCTCTTATGATCCACTACGCTACCTGCCCAATTTGCATCAGTATATCCAAGTGGTCTCACATCTTCGACAGTGTATCTTAATCCATGAGAGATTGTGTCCTGAAGACATCTCAGAAGATTCCTGGCATCAATGCAGTGAGGCTCAACCAAATATGAGCTCTCAGTGCTAACTACAAAACATATGTTCGAACGGAGGTTCACCAAGAACATCAATGCAAATGATTTTTTTAAACTCAGAGGCATTTCCCAAGTTTGGTCCGACATCACTACCATATAACTTCTAAAATTTAATATTCTCGAGGTAGTCACAGGCTTGCAGTCCATCATACCGATATTTCCAATATATTTACCACATATTTTCCTTGAGGTAGGAAAATTTCCCTTGGCTTCTGCCACACTTTAAGTCCTTGGTCCTTCATTTCAAATTTAGAAGCCATCTTCCTCTTACATTTGTGAATGAGAGGGTTTGCACCTGTAGAAAGAGGTCATCCACATACAACACCAGTATGAGAGGCTTTTCATCTTCAACCTTAAAGTAAAGGTTAGGATTGGCTTCACTCCTAATGAGTCCCAGCTTCATCAAGTAGCTATCGATCCTCTCATACCATGCTCAAGGTGCTTGCTTTAGCCCATAGAGAGCCTTCTTCAACGTGCATACATGAGATTTTCAATCATAAATTTCAAATCCTTCGGGTTGCTACACATAGACCTCTTCTTTGATTAAACCGTGCAAGAACGTGGTCTTGACATCCATCTGATGTAGGTTCCATCCTTGTGAAGCCATAAGGGCTATGATCAAGCGGATAGTCGTATATCTGGCAACATGTGCAAATATCATAGTCTATACCTTCCTTCTGGGATAAACCACGAGCAACAAAACGAGCCTTATACTTTTCCATACTTCGTTTTGCTGCATGCTTTATCTTGTAAATCCATTTGAAGTAACAATTGTCTTGTCCAGGGTCTGGGAACTACTTCCCAGACATCATTCTCCATAACAGACTCATATTCTATGGTCATAGCGCCCTTACATATTTAATGCTTGACGACATCTGAGAATGATGAAGGCTCATTTTGTATGATTGTGCTCATGATAGACAAGTATCCCTGATACCTGTTAAGCTTCTTACTTTGACAGAAGGTTCCTTAGGGTACAACATGTCCTTCAACATCATCAAGTATCCCCCTAAGCCATGAAGGCCTCTTCCTAGAAGAGGAAGGCTCATTTGGATGAGAATCTATCACATCCATGGGTTCTTCTACATCAGGCATTGATTCATCATCCTTTTCTTTTGGTTCCCTGGTGTCGACTTCTTGAGAGCTCCTCAAAGTTGGAAGATTGTTCACCTTGCGTTGAACTTTTCTCCAGGAGTCTTGGAACCCAATGCTTGATGAGGGCATAGATTTTGTACATATACGGCTGTGATTATACTTTCAACCCATAGAAACTTCGGAAGTCTTTAATCATGTAGCATGGCCCGGTCAGCTTCCACAATCGTGCAGTTCTTCCTTTCCACCACACCATCCTGCTCAAGAGTATGTGGTGTAGTAGTCTCCCTCTTAATGCCAACCTTAGGTATGCCTGAGTGAACCAACTGTAATATATCGGAGGTCTTGCTTTGGCTTGAGGGGAATGGTCCCCTTTTGATCTTTCCTTCAGCACATCCCATACATACACCTTCTTTCTCTACTTGGAATTCGGGCATCCCTGTATCATCTGTCTTACATCAGGTAGAGCTTTGTAATGAAGGTGGGCAAACCTCCGATGCCAAAGTTCGGACTAAAGAGACGTGTCATAAGACATGACACCTAGCAGACTTCCATCGACCTGATATAATGAATCAACACTAAACCCAAGAGTAAAGGCATCTTTAATATTATTTTTCCCTATACATACCTTGCCATCACTGAAGGTTACCTTGTAGCCTTTGTCTTCCATTCCTAAGATGGACACTAGGTTCTTTTTGAGGTCAGGTGCATTTAATACATCCTGGACTTTCTAGCCTTCTTGAATGGTTGTCCTCTTCCTCGATCCCTAGCTCTCCTCTTACCTTTGTTGTTGAATTTTTCATTCCTTTGATTTTCCATAAGAGGGATTTTGATCATCATCCCAGTGTGAGTCCTTTTTATTGTTTTCACATCTCCATTTTTCCATTTGTTCCAGGCAGTAGCAGATGCATTTGATGGAGGCTCAACAATATTGCCTCTCACATGATCCAAAACTCCTTGATTCTCAAGGGTTAGATCAATAGACATCTTCCATCTGTGATAGTTAGCTTTCTCACAGAGCTTGCCTTCAGCAGGAAAGAGTGTTGAGGACCTCATAGTTCTTTTAGGATAGCCTTGCCAATCTTCTCTTTGATGATTGATCTTGCTCTTGCTCGGGATTTGTCTTCACCTCAGCTCTGATACCATGTTAAGTTATGGTATGTTATATGCTTATAACAATTTACTTCTTTTCCTTATTATATTCCATGGATTAGCAATCACATATATATAAAGTAAAGTGCAGATAGAACATTAAACGATCGACAGAAAACAAGCCAAGACAAGAGACACAAGATGTGGCGGCTAGCCAGGGACAAACCCCACAATGTGTGGGGAAACCCTTTAATCAAATATTCTTTTATCTTCAATAATTCAGCAGAGAGAAATAGTACAATGAATCTGATTCATATCAGCAGTAGCAAACCCTAGATCAGCAGCATCATCATTAGCGGCTTCATTATCAAACTATGGCAGACGATATCTCACAAACTGACAGCCGGATTGACTTCATTCCACCACCAAAAGTTTTGGCTTTCAGAGGAGGTTTAGATGAAACTACAACATCATTTAGATGAGGAGATCTTCTAGGCCACGTAGGTCAATCTTTAATTCTGCAGTTGTAGCTTCAGTTTCAGTAGTTTCCGGTTTCAAACTAGGGCAGTTGATATCTTACAAACTGTTCATCGGATTGACTTCATTCCACCACCAAAAGTTGTGGCTTTCAGAGGAGGTTCATATGAACCTACAACACAATTCAGATGAGGAGATATTCTAGGCCACGTAGGTCAATCTTTACTTCTGCAGTTGCAGGTTCAGTTTCAGCAGTTTCCAGCTTCAAACTAGGGTAGTTGATATCTTGCAAACCGTTCATCAGATTGACTTCATTCCACCACCAAAAGTTGCGGCTTTTAGAGGAGGTTCAGATGAACCTACAGTGCAATTCCAAAGAGGAGATCTTCTAGGCCTCGCAAGTCAATCTTTACTTCTACAGTTGCAGCTTCAAAGTCAACAGCTTCCGGCTTCACATGTGAGAGAGAGAGAGAGACCCATTTCAGCGCAGTTTAGAAGAGACTCATATCTGCGCAGTAAAGAGAGAGAGATGTGATGATATGAGTGCAAATGAGGAAAATTACTCTTATATTTATACACAACATTGGTGGGTGAATAGATGTGACTGTTGGGCTTCTGAGCCTACATGAGTTTTAGGTCGGCTTGATAATAATTCCATAATCAAAATAAATTCATATCTCCATGAATACTTAATCGGAAATCCGGATGATCTTTATATCAATCCTACACCTCTCGATGAGAGGAATCTAATAAAAATATTATCAGCCATGAATAAGATGACCCACATGAAGTTTTTCCCTGGTTTCCAATTTTAACACATAGCCCTCATTTGATCAACCATCTCTATGTAGATTCATTAGGTGTAAAGTTCTTCCACTCCACTTTAACCTGCTCAATTGCTCAATTTCAGAGCATGAGCATCTTTCCCTATAAAATACACTAAGGTTCTGGCTATAATTATCCTTCTAAACCAATTAATAACATGATGAACATACTTTACATATATTTTAAGCAATCAAACATGGAAAACATCATGGAATTTCATTGTTAGAGGTAGTGCAAGTCAATAGGCCATTGGTCCAATCCTCGCAAGGATCTTGAGAGGCTCACAATACTAAGGTGCTAGCTTTGCACATGACCTGATCCTCAAGGATATACTCTTGGGCTTAATGCCCAAGTACACATGTTCCCGAACCCAAAACTTCTTAAACAACCTGTGTTGATATGCATAACTTTTATGTCTCTCCTATGTTGCTGTTAGATTCTTCATGATAACCTACATTTCCTGTTCCATTTCTGCTAACATGTCTAGTCCTATCAACACCTTTTTCACTAGATCACTCCAACTAATGGAAGTATTACAACTCCACCCATATAATACCTCAAATAGACTCATCCTCAATGACTTGTAATACCCATTGTTGTAAGAAAACTCAACCAATGGCAGGTACTCCTCCCATATCCTTTGTCGATGCATCACATACTTTCTCAACATGTCCTCCAAGATCCTATTGACCCTCTCTATCTATCAATATGTCATGGATGATAAGTTGTGTTGAAGACTAGCTCTATCCCCAAACCTACAAACAACTCCTTCCAAAACTTGGAAGTTAACTTACCATCTCGGTCCGACACAATATTCTTCAGAACACCATGCAACCTCATGATATCTTTGATTAATACCTATGCTACATCACTAGCTAAATAACTAGACTTCACTGGAATGAAGTGTGCCACCTTTGTCAACCTATTCACCAAAACCAGATGGAATCATGTGTCTAGATGTCCTCGAAAAAATTGTAATGAAATCCATTGAAATCAATTCCCATTTCCACTCTAGAATGAAAATCAGCTGTAATAGACCATCTGGATGTTTTTACTCTACTTTTACCTATTGAAAATCGAAACATCTAGCCATAAGTTGTGCCACTAACCTCTTTAGATTCAGCCAATAGTAAAACTTCTTCATCACTACCGATGTCTTTTGATATCCTAAGTGACTTGAATTGGCTTAGCATGAAATTCCCTCAAGATAATATTCTTGAGCTCACTATTGTCCGGCACATCGATCCTATCCCTAAATCTGACTAAACCATCTACTATGAGATGATATTCCACGTCGCAATCACTTGTAACATATGCATAAGGTTATTACACTTGTCATCCTATTATCCCATCTATAAGATCTGATCCTATATATCTGTCCCATAAGATCTCATAGTTTTTATATGATTCACCTACACTCTTCTACTAAGAGCATTTGCAACCTTGTTTTCCTTTCGCTTAATGCACCTGATCTCAAATTCAAACTCATTGATCATGGCCAACCATCTAGCTTGCCTGGAATTCAGATTCGGTTGGTCAAACAAGTATCTCAATCCACTATGATCACTCATCATCACAAACCTCCTACCAAGAAGATAGTTCCTCCACATCTTCAAAGCATGGATGATCGTTGCCAACTCAAGATCATATGTCACATAATTATGGTCATGCTCATTTAGTTTCCTTGATTTGTAACATACCACCTGTCCCTCCTACATGAGGAATCCACCAAGCCCTCTCTTACAAGCATCAATGCACACCACAAACTCTCTATCTAGATCTACAATCTTAAGAACTAGAAAATTTGTCAATAATTACTTCAACTGTTTAAAACTAGTTGCACATTCTTCTTTCCATTCAAATTTCTATCCTTTCCTTTGCAATGACGTGATGGGATAATAAATTTGTGATAAGTTCATGATGAACCTCCTATAATAACCTACTAACCCCATAAATTACCTTACCCCATCCACATTTCTAGGAGCTTCCCATTACATGATAGCTCTTATCTTTTCCGTATTTACTGTTATGCTTCCTTGGAAAGAACATGTCCCAAGTAATGTACCTTTGCCTGAAAGAAACTTCATTTGCTAAGATTGGCATACAACTGATGCTTTCTTAGCAATCCTATCCCTGGTTCTAAGTGTTTAGCATGCTCTTCTTCATTCTTATAATATATCAATATATCATCAATGAATACAATAAAAAAATTGTTTAGACAAGGATGTAGCACACTATTCATCAAGCACATAAAAGTACTTGGAGCATTATTCAAAAAAAATGGAACTATAATTAATTCATGATTCCCATACCTAGCCCTGAAAGGAGTCTTGTATGTGTTCTCTTCTTTTATGCATACCTTATGATATCCTAATCTCATATCAACATTTGAGAACATTATTGATCCCTTCAACTGATCAAACAAGTCATGAATCCTCAGCAACTAATACTTATTCTTAATGGTTACCTTGTTCAACTTCCTATAGTTAATGCACAACTTGAGAGTACCATACTTATTCCTTATGAACAACACCACCCCAAGGTGATACACTCTTCCTGATGTACCTTGTCAAGCATTTCCTTCAACTACAACTTCAACTCTACTAACTCTAGTGTGCTCATCCTTTATGTTTCCTTTGATGTTGGTGTTGCCCCTAGTACCATCTCAATAGAACATTCCACTTTTCTATGAGGTAGAAAATTTGAAATATTTATGGGAAACATATCTAGAAATTGTTGTAAAACCAGGTACCTTCTCAATACCTCTACATCCTCAACATCCTTACCTCTATCACTAGAAATATGTACTAAAAATAACACACACCCTTTTCTGTGGCTACTCGTTTCCTACATAATTGTGACCATTCTAACTGATGTTTCCTTCTTGTTACCCTACAATATTATTTATTCTCCATTGTCATCCAAGCACTCAATAGTCGTTTCATAACAATCCACCTTGGTCCTATGAAGATACAACCAGTCCATACCCAACAACACATTTTATGATCCCAATGGAAGCACATTCAAATGCATTGATGTAGGCACACCATTCAAATCAAATCCACAAGCTCTTACTCAATGATGAACTCTTTTCTTTGTACGTGTAGCCAACTACACTAACCAAGACTCTACATGCACTTCTTTATTTAAACCACACTTATCCACCAAGTTAGGATTAACATAATTACAATTAGATCAAGGTTCAATCAAAATAGACAAAATTTGATAACAAAGCTTACCATCCCTCTCGATAATAGATGCCTGGTGATCTTCGTGCCTACTATCCAATGCTACATAGATACGAGGAATTCTCTCCCCAACATCCCCAATAGTCTACGCTTACTGTGCACTATAGATCTAAAGTCTCCCACCCTGATTCTACGGAAGATATCTCTTGAGATTCTCCTTACCACATGTCCAACACTAAAACCATCCCTTACCATCACCTTTATTCTGTTGTCCTCCAAGCTGAGGTTCATTAAACTTATTGTAAGGCACACCACTTTATTTCTCACCTGCATCCTAGGGTCTTGTTCACTTTGGCTGTCATTTACCTTTAGTCTTGTCTTTCCCTTTCCAACTTTACTAAGATTCTATCTTGTGATTTGATTGCTTATAAAAATGCTTAAACTTACTAATGAATTCTTCAAGTGATCTAGGCTCATCATACTAAATCTGATCTCTAAAATGGTAACACATTGACAAATTTATAAACTTTGTCTTTCTCATCCTGAAGATATGGTACATACTTAAATAACTCGAGGAACTTGGTCATATAATCCTCATCCTTCATCTATCCCATATTTATCTCATATAATTCCTTGGAATTACTATCATAGTACCTCTCTGACAAGTACTTATTCCTAAAATTTCTCTTGAATTCGTGCCAATTCAACTCTTACGTCCTGATGTCTCTAACCCACTTCATCTCTTCCCATAAGATGTCTACTTTCCCTTTGAGGTTTAATATAGCTATTTTAGACTTCATGTTCTCTATGTAATCATTCATCTCAAATAACTTCTTCATCCCAAGTAACCATGCCTCTACATCTTCTAGTTTCTTCAAATCTCCATCAAAGGTAGGTGGCCTGGATTTCTTGAACTCATCTAGAAAATATCTCTTATCACTCCACCTGTAAGGATGATAACGATGATGACCATGGTACTTATCAAAACCAAAACTAGAATAGAACATGTGTCCATCGACTCTCCTATCCAGTGTATCTAAGAACCTGCCATCTCTGATCATGTCATCTCTATCTGACCTATGTCCACCATGAGACCTACTACCATATGCCCCATTAGTCTTGTCCTCCTACCCATGGCGTATGTTAAGCGGTCCCTGTCTCTACAGGTCTGACAAACTCTGAAGGATAAGTGCATTAACCTCTGTTTGTTTCTCTTGTGCTTGAATGATTCTATCATTATCTCCTTTGCAACTTCTTTCTTCTTCCTTCAAACTTGTCAATATGTTTTCTATATTGGGAGATTACCTATCAGCATGTTTCTCATTAGATCTATAGGGAGAGCCTTGTGAATTGTAGTCTACCATATTACTAGTCATGTTTGATCTTCTTTTTGCAAGTATACCATGTCAACTAAACCAAAATATAGACAACATCAACATACCTTAGTATATCTCAGGGGAGAATATCTCATCTGTAAGATCAACCATATTAGCATAATACATTTATAGACATAATCATATCATGAATATACCACAACAATGATAATGCATGCATTACGACATATAGACACTGACATGCATAACAAATTTACAACTGACATGCACTCATGACGACCACATCCAACAATAATCAATATCATCTTCCACATGGTGACACAACTGCAACAATGACCACCACCATGCATACACAACATGCACATAGACCACAAGCATGAAGAACACATATGAAACTGACATGTTTGCATGACAAACACATTCCAACCATCTAGTACAAGGGGTAAACCATGCTCTAATACCATTCTATAATACCCTCCTCCCACATTTACCCAAGCTAACTGGTCCACCAGGGTAAACATGTGATGAAGAGTTACTATGGTATGATTCAACTCCCCAAGTACAGTTAAGGAAGTGGAATTGACTAAGTAAAATCGAACTAACCTTGCTCAGGAGATATAGAGCCTACAGGATCCCACCAACCCCTCTGATGTCCAGCCCCTAAGAGAACTTACTTCTTGACTAAAATAGACCCCCATTCACTCCCATGACAAGCCCTCCATGCAACTAAAACCCTCTACTAGATCCCACAACAAGGCCTTCATGCGCCTGTGGCATTTTTCAAGTAGTTATGTACTAGTGACCCCAGATTCTGAGCCACATTTTCAGGGCTAGGACTCAGGCCTCCGCCTAGAATTTTTTGAAACTTCCAGAAATGATAAATAACATGATTTCATGGCCTCTAGTACAAAAATTAATGGAGGACCTGACATGACAAGGCCTAGCAATGCCATACATTTCATGAAACGCATCATGAACATGTAATCTACAGGTCATATAAACACATTTGAGCATAGGGACTTCATACTTATTTGAGAATCGTCAATAAGGTTTAATTCCCTCTCATAATAGTTGAAATATCATCTAGCATGTCATACATTTATTATTTATTCATTTACGAATCAAAGCATGATAAGATCCATGTCTTTAGGTCTCCTCCTAAAGATATTTTGTCCATATATGACTAAGTGACTCTTTATGTTCCACATATGAGTCTTAGACTTCCACACAATACATTTTGTCCTTTCCTTGAAAATACATCATTACACTCCACATGATGAAGTGGCATGAAACATGGACATAAATTCACATTAGGGGACTTTTGAGGTATAAAATGGACCTCGTAAGGAAACTATAAAAGAATAGTGGAAATAATAAAATAAAATAAGATTAGGTTACATCATCAAATTTTAGAGGGAAAAAAGAAAAAATTATTTTTTCAACTCATATTTTCAACTTATCTCCCTATGGGTTTACTCAAATTTCAAGTGGAAACACTAGTTGGATGCAGAATTTGATTCCTCATCCAAGGAGTACCCATCTTAAATACTTTTTTATGGATCTTGCTATACAAAAATGAAAATAAATGAAAAATGTGCTTGCAATCACATTTTTTTCATGTATTTCTCATTTTTTGTGTAGCAGGGCCCATCAAAAGTATGCAACATGGGTACTCCTTGGATCAGGAATTAAATTTTGCATCCAAAGAGTACTCCTGCTTGAAATTTGAGTAAAATATTAGGGAGATAAGTTGAAAACATGAGTTGAAAACGTAACTTTATTATTTTATTATTTTATTATTTTTTAATCTTTTTACTTTTTAACTTAAAAAATGGTGAATCATCCCCCATGGTTGACATCATCATATTGAATCCTATTGGTTCTATAAAGTTTATTTTGGTTCTACATTTTTCTTAGGAGGCCCATTTTACACCTAAAAATTCCCCTAATGCCACCATGATGATACTTGTACAAGTTACAACTTGGGAATGATGACATGGACTTCATGATGGGGTGGAAATGTGAACTTGTCTTGCTTGTTACTTCATATTGCATTCTTGATGATGTTGGCATTATTAATTCTGTGTTGTCCTTGATGGAAACCTACATGATGAATGGAAACCTAATCAATGAGTTGTCTCTTGATTCAAACCTACTTGTTAAAGATGTAAACAAGATGTGACAAAGTGTTTTACAGATGTGATAGAGTGTTTTGACAAAGGCATACTAGTTCAGAGGCATAGGTATGATCAAGTAGAAAGTTCAAGAAGTATATGCGAGTTTTATTAAGAAAAGTCATGTACACACACGAGTATGAAGAATCAAAGGCGCGTATAGTTTCCGCACTATGGTATTCTAAATACCAAGGGTACTTACCTTGGTATTGTCATGTGGTATTGAGCCCAGTAATAGATGTTTTGATCTCATCTAAGAAAGCCATTGGCTAGAGTATTGGATAAATGCTAAGATATATAAGGTGATGAAGTTCAACGTGGTTAGTGTGGGTGTGCAAGTGATGGAAATGTTATGAATAGTTACGACTGAAGAAAATATGCATGTAATGGGCTATTGATGCTTTGCTTGATCTAAACTAAGTATGCACACAGGAGTTTGATGATGGATCAGATCTAATAGATTTGAGATGACAATCATCATTATGAGATTATTTGATTTGTGTTGATAGTGTCTTAATGTGTAACTTTTCTATGTATGCTAAGATCTAGGGATGTCTAAAGTTTTGTGTTGCAACGAAAAACTGATTCTAAATTTGCAAATATGTACACGTGTTTTATAGCCTACAAGGCACCTACACATGCTAGTGTGATTCTAGTAAGTCATGTACACGCATGTTTGTTTCCTGAAAAGTGTGTACACATGCAACTATGCTTTGAAGAAAGTGCGTATAGAAAGTAAGGCTTTGATGAAAAAGTTGTTTGATCAGTTTTAATTAGTTTTGATGTGTTTCTTCTATTTGTCAGTGAAGTCTTCTTGATGATTTGTGCTTAAACAATGATGTATTTATTATGAATTGATTGATTGAATAATTTTGAAGTTACTTACTTTTTGTAAATGAATATTAGTAAAGGTTTTGTGATTTTTTCATAATGACATAGTAGATCTGAGTATGATTCAATGATTAGTTCAGAATGAAAATGTGTCAGTTTTCAAGTTTTAGTGGTTCAAGATCTGTACGTGGCTATTCTTAATGAAAGGCGCAAACACATGCTAGTTTGATGCTACAAAGTAGTGTACATATTTTGATAGATGGTTGATCGGGGTTTGCGGTAATAGGATCTAGTTTCTATGAAATTCAGTATGTTGTTTGGTATTCTATTTATAATGATCTGACTGTTCTAGTCAATTGGTTGAGTTTTAGGTAGATTTATGGATTGGGTTTCAGTGATTTGTTGCTTTAGTTGGGTTAGATATTGATGATTGAGTTACATTGATAATATTTAGTTTGATGATTGGTTTTAAGCTTAACTGTTGGTAGTGGGTCCAGTCTCAAAATTTGATGAAACATGGCCTAAAGTTGTGATGTTGTGTAGTACGTGGATCTAGTACGAAAATTTATGAAACGTGGTTTCCTTCTAGTGGTAGTTGGCAAATCAAATAAGGGGGTTGGAGCTCCCTTCCTGTAGTAGTTGGAGAACGAGCAAAGTTTGTAGCCTTCTGTATGTTGGTGCATGCGTATTGATATAATTTTACACCAGTACAAGATTCAGGGGGTTGGAGCTCCCTTCCAGTAAGAGCTGGAGAATGAGTGAAGGTTGTAGCCTCCAACAGGTGGCTGCCTACGTATTGGTATGAGTCTGCGCTAGTACAAGATTGTAAATTTTTTTATTTATATTAAAAAGAAGACAGAGTCGACAATAGTAGGTCGTTTTTTCCCGCATTGGGTTCCACCTTAAATCCTAGTGTTCATGTGTGTTTCTTATGTGTGATGGTTTATTTTTTTATTACTGCATGTAGTTATTGTCTATCTAATGTTTGATAAATTACTAATGCACTGAATCAAGATAAAAACAAAATGATGAATTAACTTAAACATAAGTTTTTTGGATATACACTAGTTTTCTTAAGAACGGTCACGTACACACGCGGGTTCCCTTCAATAAAGTCATGTACATAAATTAGAATGAGAAATTGAAAAGTTTATGATTCGAAATACTGATTCACACACCCCCCCCCCCCCAAAAAAGTATTTTTTCCAACAATTGGTATCAGAGTAGGTCCTTTGGCAGAAACTTGATCACTTGAAGGAGATCCATCAAGATGAGTAGTCACGAAGGAGTATTTTCTATCAGACCTCCTATATTTAATGGAACTAACTTTGTCTTTTGGAAATTTAGGATGAGAGCATACTTACAGGCACTAGGATCTTATGTATGGGAAATATTTGAAAGTGGATACCAATTTCTAGCCTCCATTCCTTTAGACATTGCAGGAAAGAAACAATATGAAACCAATGCAAAGGCTGTAAATTCCATCTTGGTAAGTTTGGATGAAATTGAGTTTTGTGATGTTAATGTAGTTGAACACAACAAATGGAAGGTGGGATAAAATTATCCAAAGTTATGAAGGTGACACCAAGGTAAAAAGTGATAAACTTCAAACATTTAGAATACAATATGAGACATTGAAAATGCATGATGATGAAAGCATTACAATTTTTTTCTTAGAGTAGATGAAGTTGTGAATTCCATGAGAAATCTTGGTGAAGAAATAAACAATGCTTCTTTTATTGAAAACATTTTTAGATCTCTAAATCTGAAGTTTGAAACCAAAGTACCTATTATTGAAGAAATGCAAGATTTAAAAAGTCTTACACTTTATCAACACCATGGAATATTGACAACATTTGAGATGAGGAAAGGTGGTACTTTAGATATAAGAGAAGTAGCCTTCAAATCTACTGCAAAAAGAAAAGAGAAGGAAGAAGTAGGTTATGTATCAGAAGAAGAAGAGGCAAACTTCATAAACAAACTCCAAGTGGGTACAAGAAGATTCAAAGGTAAGTTTCCTTTCAAATTTTTTGCCTATGGTAGGGTTGGTCATTATGTTGCTAAATGTCCTTATAAAGAAAATCAAGAGAAAGGAAAAGAAGTTGCAAACATATATAAGAACAAGTTTGCTAACAAAAGAATTTTTTATACACATGAAGACAATGATGGTATTTCAAATGGTGAAGAAGGCGAGTCTGATCAAGGTTGTCAATTACTTATGGAATTTGAAGATGAGTTTGATGATGATTTCATGGATGCCCTAAGAGAAAATGATATTTTTATTGAAAACTTTAACAAGAATACATCAGATGTAGTAACAGTTACAAATGTCAGCAATTGTTCAATTTTGGGAGCAACCCGCTTTCTAGTGATCAAGAATGAAGAAGATGAAGCATCATCAAGTATGGGTTTTTGTTAAAAATGTGATCCATTTTCTTATCTATGAAATAATGACAGTGATGATGATAGTGAAACCATTGATTTTTCACTTATAGGTAAAAGTGAAAGCAAGCCTCTTGAAGAAGCAAATCAAGGAAAGTCAGGATCAATGGACAATGCATATGTGCCTATGATAATAAAAGATAATTATCAACAATGGAAATGAAATATTAAGTATAATATAATGAATCTTGATGTCTAGAAACTAGTGTAAAATGGTTACACCAAGTTTCCTCCATCCAATAAAGAAATGCAAAAGAATAGTAAGGCTTTGAGTAACATGTTGTGTAGAATATTTGATTCAATGTTGGATAAGGTTATGCATTATACTACTGCAAAGAAAGCATTGGATAAGTTACAAGCAATACATGAAGAAGTCCCAAAGGAAGATCTCTCATGTAATCTTATATCTAACAATGTGTCCAAAATGAAAAATGGAGTTGTTGATTCAAAAGAAGACAGGCTAGAAGAAATTGTTGATCTTCAAACAAAACTTGATCTTGATTTGAAAAATATTGTTAATCTTAACGATAAGTTGTAGGCTTATGATAACAAGGATCATGTTGGTATGGTATCTAACCAATATTGTGAAGGTATTGAATCTGAGGTCATATCTCTAAGAGCGGATCTTGAAAAATAAAATAAGTGGAATGAAGATCTACTTCAAGTTTTTGAAGAAAAATAAAATGGGTTGAAAGAAGAGATTATCAAATTAAAATAGCAAATGGAGGAAGGAAGAAAGGTTGAAGAAATCATGAAGAAGAAGTATCTATAGAAGGAAAAGAAATATCAAGTTGAGGTAAATATTCTAAAAGGTAAATTAGAAGAAAAGGATAAACATTTGCGATTTCAAGATAGTACTAAGATTTTGGATAATATTCTTAGTAGTCAAAGGTCTCCTGCCATCAAATATGGTCTTGGTTTTCATGAAACTGTTAAAGGTGAATCTAGCTCACAAGTTGAGGCAAGGGATTCTAATGCAAAAACTAAAATTCTCAACAAGGAGATAAGAATTCAATCTCATCAACAACCAAGGAAAGAAAGTCTTCAAAGGAAATCATTTACTCCTAACTATAGAAGTGTTAATCAAATTTATCCTCTGATCAATAATGTTGAATGTTCTATATATCATAATTTTTGACATGTTGCACCCAATTGCATAAGTAGAATGTTTCAACCTAATAACCATCTTTTAGAAAGATCATCAGCTTCCAAGTACTTTAAGGGATATTATTTTTCTTGCAATATGTTTGGTCACGAAACCATTGATTGCAATAGAATTAATATGAAACATATAAGATTTTATGCTTGTAACAAGTTTGGGCATGTAGAAAAATAATGTAGGAACAAGTCTATGGATTGCCACAGACAACATGGTAAGCAACCAGATAAGAAAATTAATACCAGAAAATCTCAAAAATATGGATCCACCAATAAGAAAGAAAAAGAAGAACAGATAAGGTGTGGTCTTGCTCTCTTCTCATTTGAATATGAAGATGAATGGCACATAGATAGTGGATGTTATAATCACATGACTGAAGATAAGATTAAAATGGAGTCTCTAAGGAAGAACCATCATGGTAATGTTATTCTTGGAACTAATGTTTCAACAAAAGTTCTAGGACAAGGTAAAGCCAGAATTAATAAAACTACAACAGTAGCTGATTCTTTATTAGTTCAAGGGCTAAAGAATAATATTCTAAGTGTAGGAAAAATTACAGATAAGGGAAATATAATTGTGTTTACATCAACCAAGTGTAAGGTTATGAATGAACTAACTAGAAAAGTCATAATAAGAGGATATAGAAATTGAGACAAATTATATGTGTTTGAAGAAAGGAATTCTCATAGATATGAGAAAGGTTCAAACTTAGAGTAAAAGAATATGGTGCCATTTGTAGTCTCTTATTCTTAAATGAATATTTCTAACATTGACTGCAGAAGTATAAAAGACGATTATTAGGTCCTCAGGATCAGTGATGTGTAATCTGAGGGGGAGTAATACATGTGTTGTCTTGATGATGACTCCCATAGTTGTTTTTTATTTTAATGTTGCTTATACTACTAACAGTGGCTCTGGTGTAGTAACACTGCATAAGTACAGATAGAACAAACTTAGGGAGAGTTGAAGGTGTGAAATTTCAGTATTTCGCTTTTTGTACGTGGATCCTATAAAGAAAAGGCTCATGTATACACGAGTTCTAAATTGAACAATCGTGTATATCTTAGTTTGATGAAAAAATAGTGGGACAGACTCAAGAAAAGGGTCTGATATGCTTTAGTCAATTATTGTTTGGATTTTCTACTTTGATTGTTGATGGTTACAGTATGTTGATGTTATTTATAAGTTCTTTTTGTCTTTATAATTTGTTTATACGTTGATGGATGACTGGTTGATGAAGATACTTTGATGTCCTAACTGATGGATGAGAGGTTGATGATGATGCTTTGATGATTCTTACCGATATATGAAATGATATGGTCAGATATGACAGTGAACAATTGGCACAGGTTCAAGGGGAGCATTTCTATGCTTCTAATAATGCATTGTTGGCATTATGTTCACTTCATACATAATGATTCTTTGGTGATGTTTATTATGAAGTTCTTGAATGCCAAACTTGTTATCTCATACTACGATGAGTAGTTGATTATGTCTACCTAAGTTGTATATTGGTGAAATAGCTCTTGATGAAGTACTGTGGTGTGATAATTCTTCTTATGAAGAATTTGGGCCAAGAAAATGATGTTGCTAAAACATGGTTATATGCTACTACTACATCTGTTTAATGATACTTGGAAACATGGAATATTGAGGAATGATGCTATACTATCTTATCTTACTTTATGATGATATTCTTGGTCAGGTCACACGTTGATGATATTGAAGTTACATTGTTTTATCTTACATGTTTATGATGAGTTGCTACTAATAGATGCTTATGGTGCAGATCAAATATGGTGTATCATAGTTGTTGATGACTATCATGGTCTTATTGAGGTATTTGCTATTGGTTATAAATGTCTTATCTATCATTTGATTTAAAGGTCGTGATGTAATGATTGTAAAATTCAGTCATGTATGGACTATTGTGGTCAACTCCTTTTGGATATGTGATGTAATTTGTAACCCCACCATGTTTGGGAAGTTGATGTAATAATGATGTCAAATATGTAAACCAAATGTTATTGGGTGATTGATACAAGTTTGATTCCTTGGTGATAGGACAAGTCCTATGAGTCATAAAGTCATGTACTTCATTGTACATCTCATAGAAACTTCAACATGTGCTTAGGGAAAGCATGATCAGTGTTCATACTCAGCAATTCAAATACAAAAGTGTTCATTCAACATTGGTGAACACTTTTCCCTAGATGTCAAAAGGGGAGAGTAACTTGGTGTTTGGAGAGTATCTTGGCATGGTTCTTGGATTGATTGTTTCACAAATATCTACATATTGTGGTGACCAAACACCAAAGTGGTTTCCATCAAGTCCAAAATGGGAGATTACTATTATTATGAATTATGTGTTGTCCTTGATGGCAACCTACCTGATGAATGGAAACCTACATGATGACTTGTCTCCTTATGGAAACCTACTTGTTGAAGATGTAAATAGGACGTGATAGAGTGTTTTAGAGATGTAACAGTGTGTTTTGAAAAAGGTATAGCAGTTTAGAGGTAGAGGTATGATAATGTTGAAATTTCAAGAAGTATACGTAAGTTCTATTAATAAAATCAGCATACACACATGAGTATGAAGAAGCAAACGCATGTACCTTTTTTTCAACATGGTATTCTAAATACCAAGGGTACTTACCATAGTATTCCCCTATGGTAAATAGCCCAATAACAAATGTTTTGATCCCGTCTAAGAAAACCATCAGTTGGACTATGGTTTTGGCCTATGGTATTAGAAAGGCTAAGCTATATAAGGTGATGAATATCAAAGGGGTAGTGTGGGTGTGCAAGTGATGGAAATGTTATGAATAGTTAGATCTGAAGCAAATATGCATGCAATGGGCTATCGATGCTTTGCTTGATCTAAACTAAGTATGCACCAAGGAGTTTGATGATGGATCAAATCCAATAGATCTGTGATGACAATCATGATTATGAAATGATATGGTTTGTGTTGATAACATCTTAACATGTGATTTTTCTGTGTATGCCAAGATCTCAATATGTCTAAAGTTATTTGTTGCAGTGAAAATTTGATTATGAATTTGTAGATCTGTACATAGGTTTTATAGCCTCCAAGATGCATACGGACACTAGTGTGATTCTGGTAAGTCACATACACACAACTTTGTTTCCTGAAAAGTGCGTACACACATGCCTATGCTTTGAAGAAAGCAGGTACAAAAAGTATGTATTTTATGAAAAGGTTGTATAATCATTTTTAATCAGTTTTGATGTGATTTTTTTCATCTGCCAATGAAGTCTTCTTGATGATCTGGGCTTAAACAATGATGTCCTGATTATGAATTGATTTATTGAAAAATGTTGAATTTACTTACTGGTTATGAATGAATATCAATGAAGGTTATGTGATTGTTGCATAATGATGCAATAGATATGAGTATGATTCAGTGATAAGTTCAGAATGTTAATGTGTCAGTTTTTAGGTTTCAGTGGTTTAAGATCTGTATGCGCATATTCTTAATGAAAGGCATGTACACACATGAGTTTTCTACTGCAAAATAGCATACATATTTTGACATATGGTTGATCAAGTTTTACAGTAACAGGATCTAGTTTATGTGAAGTGAAGTATGTTGTTTGGTTTTCTAGTTATAGTGATCTGATTGTTCTAGTTGATTGGTTGAGTTTTAAGTTGATTTAGTGATTGGGTTTTAGTGATTGGTTGCTTCAATTGGGTCAGATATTGATGATTGAGTTATAATGATAAGTTTCAGTTTGATGATTGGTTTTAAGCATAAATTTTGGTAGTGGGTCAAGTCTGAAAATTTGATGAAACATGGCATACAAGTTGTAATGTTGTGTAGCATATGGATCTTGTATGAAGATTTATGAAACGTGATCCCTGGAGATGAGGGAGTTGGAGCTTCCTTCCAGTGGTAGATAGTAAATAAGGTTAGGGGGTCGGAGCTCCCTTCTAGTATCAGTTAGAGAACAAGTGAAGGTTGTAACCTTCTGCAGGTTGGTACATGCGTACTGGTATATGTTAATTCCAATACAAGATTAAGGGAGTTGGAGCTCCCTTCTACTAGGAGTTGGAGAATGAGCGAAGGTTGTAACTTCTACAAGTGGGTACCTGCATACTAATATGAGTCTATGCCAATACAACATTGTAAAATATTTTATTTATATTAAAAAGAGGATAGAGACGACTACAACAGGTGGTTTTTTCCCACATTGGGTTTCCAGCTTAAATCTCAGTGTTCATGTGTGTTTCTTACGTGTGATGGTTTATTTTGTTCTCACTGCACATGGTTATTGTCTATCTAATCTTTATAAAGTAATGATGCATTAGCTTAAGATAAATAGATCATGAATTAACTGAAACATAATTTTTCTAGATATACGCTAGTTGTCTTAAAAACAATCGCATACACACGTAGGTTCTCTTCAGTAAAGTCACATACATAAATCATAATGTGAAATTGAAAAGTTTATGATTTGAAAATATTGGTTCACCCCCCTCTTAGTATTTTTTCCAATAATAGGTATGATCTATGCTTCATATTCATGAAAGATCCACTTTGTTTCCCATCTTCACCCTCCAAAGGGTCTTTGATTAATATCATAATCTTCTGAGTCATCATGTAATGTCTTCTTTCTATCTCGGTTAATGATATGCTTCATGTCCACATGATAGCTCTCTTGGTGCTTCTTCTCTTCATGTGTTTCTTCATGCTTTATCCTTATTGTTTTCTCTTGAGCATCACATTTTCATACTTGTAAGGTACTCCTTCGAATGAAAATCATTCATGATGATGCAAGTTCAACCTTAAAAACATGTATTTTATCACTACCTATCTCATGGGACAATCTTCTCAATTATAGGTGTGTGAGAGGGTAAAAATAAGAAGGCTTGATTAAGAGAGTGTAGTCAAACTCATCAATGGATTAGTAAGGATCCACCATTAATTTTACTACATCATTCACTATGACGAGGATCTCTCCTTGGTCCAATGCAGTGGGGGAAGCTAAAGTGACAAGGTGGAAAGCTTCATGCTTCATGATTGTGCCATGTGCTCCAAAGAAAAGAGAGGAAATCTTAAAAGAGAAGTTTGACCAATCAAGGATGAGGGGAGGCATCCTTCATCCTTCCCTACATTGCCATGTGTTCAAAGGAAGGGTCAAGGAAGGCTTAGGGCACATGAACACACTGGGAAGGAGGGAAGGTGAAAGGTTCAGCCTTAAGGACTACGATATGCACTCAAAAAAAAAGGAGACTTCAAGAAGAGTTCATTTTTACTAGTCAAAAATATAGAGGGTGCTTCCTTTAGCATTCCATACTACGCAATGTGATCTAGAGGAATATTTTAAGCCAATATTAGGGGTAGAGCATATTAGGGAAGGGGGAAGGGTGAAGCGTCAGCCTTTGGGAGTGTGTCATGCACTCAAAGGAAGAGTAGGATTGAGAGAAAGCACATATTTCTTCAAAAAGGGGTCATTGTTTCTTTTTAATGTTCTTTTAATTCTAGGCTAGTTTAGTTTGACCCAATAGTGAGTGCTTAACCATTTGGTGTGCAATTTTCATTAAGTGAGGCCATAGGGATGAAGCCATTTTTCCTAGGAGGGTTCCCACTACACTAAGAGGATAGGAGGATCCTTTTTTTCCATGTTTTTCATCTGAAAAAAGGTGAAAGAGGTCCATGAAACTAGCAAGGACTAATTTATGTGTCATGTAAGTAATAGGTGACCAAAACTCAGTGAAGTGAGTCAATATGAGTAAGACGGTCCAAGTGACCACCCTCGGAGATGCATAATATGCAACAGATTTAGGGTAATATTTAGAGGGACGTATTGCACCAATATTTGGGAGTAGAATTTCATCATTGAGGTATATTCATAGGTTAATTTATTCACTTAATAAGAATGCTAAAGGTTTCACAACTTCCACTAGGCTAAAGGACCAAGAAGGGATCTGAAATGACTAAGTGTGGAATCGACAGAGTAAAAGAGGGAAATGCATCTGAACATGTCTCAAAATAAGATCACACACATAAACCCCCAATTAAAGCTAGAAATATACATAATACTCATGAATGACAATCACACCTCGAAACAAAAACTTGGTGACACTTATGTCTAAGTGCGATAGTTGAAACGAGACATTACGATACTTAGAACACAAGTTATGAAAACTATGTTCACTGTGACCAAACAGTGTGCTAAGATATAGGAATGTGTCTAGCACATATTATAATGATATGTAATACCATATAATGTAGAAGAGTGTGCTAGAACTAACTTTGGTGATGTTCAAAGGTGTGACCATGCAAGGAGTGAAAATCATAGGAGCAACACTTACGACATGAGAAAAACATGAGACAACACTTGTAAAATGCGAACAACCTTGAAAGTGACACATGCCTAAGAGAATATAACATGAAAATGCCAATTATTAAACCGGAAAAAAAGAAAAGAAAAAATGATATTCATGAATGTAAAGGTGACACTTGTGAAAGGAGAAGTGCATAAAAGCGACGATTGAGAAAACTCTCCATAATAAAAGTGATAGCACAACCAAAGTGAGGGATATTGTCGATGAAAGTGTGCATTGACTATTGTCATGAGTTGAGCATCACACAAGCATTGTCTTTGATGGATGATGCTATGCTTGCATAATGGAAGTGTTATCATGAACTGATCGAACACTAAGCATGTGTGTGCAAGTGACTTGCCAATTTAAAACTAGGAAGAAGACTTAAACACTTCACAAAACATCAAACAACCATGAAGGAATTATGGAATGACAGATTGTAAGATCCTCAGTAGGCTCCAAAAATCAAGGGTAGGAAAAATTTTGGATGGTGTTGATCATAACGTCAACAACGCCCTAGTCTATGTTATACATATGCCATCAACTGACATTACAAGTCAAGCACCTAGTCCACCAATTGACAAAAATATTCCCCAAAGCAAGTGCCCATATAAGGCATCGAGAGGAGGAGCCCATAATAGCCCACACATTGCACAACACGTTAAGTAGTGATGTGTGTAATGTACCTTATAAAGTTTATAGAACATTATTTCTATGAACATGTGGGCTAAATAAATTATAGCGATAAACCAAAATCTACAATAACATGCACTCCTTAGCCTATAGGCTTATGTGTAGATGTGAGCTTCAAAATCAAAGACTCCTTGACCTACAAATAAACTAAGGTCTCAGATAAAGAGGAAAACAATGTTTACATATAAAGGCTCAAGTATTGAATGTATAAAACACGAGAGGTCATCTTTCTTTTTGAAACAAGTTGCACTTTCTTTGTACAAACAATTATGGGTTATGTTGGGAAAAATATCCCTTGCAGATAACAAATTTGCAAAGACTTATATCCCTCTTCTATACATGAGCTTAAAATCATTGATTATCCAATCATTCATAATGATATGATGGTAATAGTGACCTATTATAGGATTCTTGTATCTCTACGCAAGATCTCATTAAACAAGGATATCAACAGGTGAGAAAAATGTTCTCAAGACTTGTAAGAGATACAACTAGTGCCATTAGCATCGTTAGAAGTGCCAATCTCTTCCATATTCATGTTCTATTTCAAATTAAAAGCATGTTCAACATATTTTGCAGCAATGCATGTGGAGTGCTTATTTAAGAAACCTCTGAAGAACTTTGAAACGAGGGATTGGAGAAGGAGAACGTTTCAAAGTATAGGAAGGAATAAGTAATTACATATTTAATAAACTCTATAATGATTTCACATGGAGAATATTACAATGTTAGTACAGACCTCAAGGATGGAGATATAATATGTGTGTAATTGAGTATAGGAGAAGGAAAGATAATGATGGTGGGAGTCTAAAATGTCAAGATGGAGCTAAAAAATCTCATCACAAATCAACATACATAGCACAATTGGTTACTGATGACATGGATTATACAAATAAAAACTTTGAAAGAAGGTTAATGCATTTCTAATTCAACTCAAAGGATCTGATCTAGAAATCAAGGGATTTCCTTTGAAAGAAACATTTATAAAATTTGTGTGTTAAACTAAAATAGGAAGAAGAAATGATTCAAAAGGAGTTTTCCTCTCCACATCAAAAAACTGGAATCTCATTTAGCTTTGTTACACTCACCATGTCCCCAAATATAAGGAATACAAAGATTGAAATTCTTGAAAGCATGCTTAATACCTCCTCCAGTACACTTGTAGCCATGGCATCAAAAACTGTCAAAAGCAGAAGAATAAGAGCTTGCCTTTATCAAGTGTGGTAACTCGAATTAACTATGAATTATGGCTGATACAAAGAGTCTATTTTATTAATAGTCTTATGATGTTGTTTTGTGAGATGCAAATTATGAGGTAGAGAATTCGAAAATGATGAAATGAAAGATAGCTTTGTCTAGATTTTCAGCTTCAAAAACCTTTATATCTTGTGCTCTACACTTGGATGCTCGATCCATTTCCCTCTTACAAAGGAATTTCAATATGAAAAGGACTAATCAATTGCAATATTTCAATCAACTGACACAAAATGCTATCGTTGATGCACAATTTGGATCATGGAACTTGTCCAGGTGTATTCATAATGAGAGTTAGGTCAGGCCCATTAGCCCATGAGAATTTGGAAACACTCATTATCCCTAACAATCCAAACGTTATGGGCCATATTCCTATATTTTATCAGTGAGATGAAAATTCTAGAGATGAAATACGATCGACGAGAATGGTTGCTAAAAATTTTATAGGGGTGATAAAGGGACAATACTTCTCCAATTCAGGGTTTTAGGTCTTGTTACGCAAATTTGGTAGTGTTGAATTCATGATTGAAATATTTTTGGTTTGACCTTATAAAGCATGAACATAGTCCTGGGGTGCCAAAATAAATTGACATTTCACATCATTCCAACTCTAGATCAATGGAATCTCAATAGTCTAAAATGTATGGAAAATAAGAGTAAGGAACTATTGAGAAGTCGTATTCCAAAACCTCTCATGTGGAGATTGTGGAGTACAAAAAAAGGTATGCTTTTGGTGATTATTTCAGCATCTTTTCATTAAAACTTACAAAACTTTTGCATCATGAACTAGGTAGATAATAAGGAATTGTGACAAAATCTGTAAGATTAATGTGCAAAACGAAAACACTGATAATTGTCATTTTCTTATGCAGGAAGAAGGAGAAACAAAAGATTGTCGTTCCAAAGGAAAGGACGAGGCCAGGTTAACCGTTGTCCCTTTGGTGGGGAACCACATGCAAACAAGGCAAACCAAATCAAAGCATATCAGCCAAGGAAAGGAAATGGAGATATTGGCTCAGCGCAAGAAATTAAAGAGATAACTGAGAGCCAACGGTTTGGAGAATTCCTCAGGATCCTTTGATCCTGAGGGATCGCTACTTTAACTATTTTTGTACTTAGACATCTTTTCCTTCGCCAATATAAAAAGGGGCAGCATTGTTAGCCCAAGGGAGTCTATTATGTTTTTATGTAATTTCTCTTAAAGTTGAGACTTTGATCATCGACTCTCATTGAGAAGTGATCTACTGTATTCTATTTTATGCATTAATACAAACTTGGTTGCTATTTCATCTCTGATCCTAGAATAACTTCAAGCAATGTACCCCTGGAGGCTAAGGGCCCAGCCTTGGAGGAACACTTGCTCCTGTACTATTACTTTTGGTTTATGCATGGTTTGCTCATCATCTTTATTTGGTAATCTGATATGTTCTGTTATTTTACTTCATGGCTCTGTTACGTTTGAACTGTTAAGTGATATCATTTCCTGAGACAGAGACATCATCACCCTACAATGCATTGCTATTTCTTTAAGTACTGATATAACTGGCTTTTACAGGATACCGTTGATGTTCAATTATAGAATGTCTATGTTGTAACACATGACCATTGGTATTACTGAATTCATCTTAGGAATTATATTTCCTTGCGATTGATTGAATCTATGAACATTGTTGTTCCATTCTAAAAGACAAACGTATTATTTGTAACTAAGACTGACAAATTGGATCACCAAGATCAGATTACTATTGAGGTGTGCCGTGGGTTAAGTTACTGTATATTTATATTTGACTTTCTAGTATTGTTCCATATTTCATCATTAGTCAATGCTATTCTATTTCTGTGTGTTGTTCGATACATCCTTAAAGATAGAGGATTTCCATTTGATTTTTGTAGGACATGATTGTTGCATTTGATCTTCTAGACTAAGGTGTTGTTGCTTATTAAACCTAATTGTCATTACAGTTTCCGAGTTGTTGTTCCATTTCTTATTTGTTGTTCCATTTCCTGTCATTTGCGTTATTTTTGCTTTGGTGTGAAGAACGATCTGAGACTGTAGTGGGCAGTGACATTCATTGTCTGGCTCCCAGATCGAGGACTTGTTCCCTGATTTCCTTTGGTCCCATCAATTTACAAAGGGATGAGTTACTGTTACTGAACCCTTGACTGGTGAATTGTTGAGCTTTCTGAATGTGTGATTTAGCCTTTGAAAGTAGTTTTTTGTAATCAAGCGTCCATTTATTCTTGTATCTTTGAGCCCTATACTGCAAGAATTACTCTGGCAAATGTGAGCCTCGGACTCAGACACTCTTTGAAATAACAAAACGTTCCTGGATTGACAAATTAATGTGAGGTAATTAGAGGTGAAAGAGACCCTTCTTACGACTCTACATTTTGGTTTCGTTGCCGGGGAAAGAGTGTAGCCATTTGTCTCTTTTCAGAGTAGTGTAAGATCCTGCTAGGGAAGAATTGGGTTTTAAAAACGGAAGGAAAGAACCTATGTGTGGAGCATGTAACAACCCTACTCCTCTGCCCACTTTCCTGTAGATTTGTCATTGTTTTGATTGGGTAGAACCTAGTAGTTGATTTGTGAGTGCATGACTAAGCAGAAAAAGCCAGAAAAGAATTCCAAACCTCTACCCAAGACCGAAAAAGCTAAGGGGGCAGTGACCCTTGTCCAATCAACCTTTATAGACGAAATATTTAAGAAAGAAGAATCTCAACCTTCAGTAGGACCCAGAAAAGTCATTTCCAGATAGCCTACTAGTTCCCTTCAGGCCACAGGATCACCATCTGTAGCCTTTGCTGAGGTGCATAGTCAAACCGAAGAGCAAGATTTTCAAGAAATTGAAAATCCCAGTCCAGAACTATTGCAAGAAGGGAACTTCAACAACCTTTGTGAAGGAAGGGGAGAGACAGGAGAAACTGAGGAACCAAGGTCTCCTCTTGGGACAATTTAGCCATTAAGTAGCCCATATAAGGGAAGTCTACAAAAATCATTTTTGAGGAAACCCAATCTCCTCAGACATTAGGCACTCTCATTATCCCAGATAGAGGAAGCACTATTAAAACCATCCCTATTAAATCCATTCCCTCTCAACCTAGGAATACCCTCCTAGATATCCCAGAATGCTATTGGCGTATATTTGACCAAATGGCTCAAAACCAACCAAAACACCCAAACCTCTACATTGCAGTACCCCATCATGGATACTGTAGCAAATGTGCCTATGAAAGCAATTCCTCTTCAACATATCCCTACATTCCACAGTCTTACATCAGAGGATCGGGATGCATTCCTATTTGAGTTCGATGTGCTGTGCAAGGGTTATGACTACACCACCGACCCCCAGAAACTGAAATTATTCCCCTCTACGTTAAAGGGGGATGCTTTGAGATGGTTCATGGGACTCGGTGGCAGTGTTATAAATAACTGGGATCAAATGAAAGAATCTTTTCTAAAAAAATATTAGGACTATTGCAAGTCTAGGGAACTAAAAGACGAAATATTCAAGATGGTAGCTAGACCAAATGAAACATTAGAGAAGTATGTGGAACACTTTCAGTATAATCTTCAAAGATCTCCTTATGCATCACTACCTTTACCCGATAATGTATTAAAAACAGCCTTAATTAGGGGAATGAAAGAAAAATGGATTGAAACATTAAACATTATGGGAAAAGGAGATATTTATCAGGAAAAATTTGTTGACATTATTGATCTGTGTATTAGGAGCTCGAGAGGCAGCACAAGGCTAAAATCGGCAGAGCATGATCGGTTTGTAAGAGATAATAGAATTTTGACAGAAGGAGTAACGCGTGCAGAAATTGGAAATTTATTGGAAAATTTTAAAACTGATATACTAGGGGCACTAACAACACAACTTGATATTATGCAAGCCAAGCAAAAGCAAGTGGAGGTAGAACAGAATTTGGCAATATTCTGTCCCCGATGCAGAAAGAAACATAGCCATAAGGAGTGTCCACTATATGCAGTCCAAACATGCACCAACACAAAATACCACCTTATGAAAAGTTGTCCCTCACTTCCCAGATTAAAAGCAGTATACAAGGAAGCAGAAGAGGAGCCAGAGTCAGTGTATCTACTCAAGCAGTGCCATCAGTGGCAGCCGCGACAGTCTGGTATGTTTTCAGACTCGAGTTCTTCTTTTCAGTCTCTATAGTATAATGCTCAACAATATAGTATGTGGAAAAATCAACCTCAACCCCCCTTCTCGAATTGGGCACCACAGTCATTTCCTTCATCAACTATGTGACTGAATCAAGAAAGCCAATCCAATTGGACAAATTTCCCTTATGCCCCACCATATTGGCAAAGTAACGTATATCCTGCACAATGGACCCCTCCTACTTCCCAAAATAAAGCATGGCAGACAAACTGGCAAAGACTGATGCATCAGCCAGTAGGAACCATTCCACTCCCTCAACCTACACTAACAGCCTTACAACAAAATCCCCAGTCTAACTTGAGACCACAACTCCCAGCCCAACCCAACCCTAATCCAAATAACAAACTGGTCCAATCTGTCCAAATAGTAGAAAAATCAAAAATAGGAGCCAATCTGAGGGAGTGTAACAATCTTCAGCTAGGATCTGGGCATATTATTGAAACCGAGGGAGACAAGACAATTCATGTTGAAAATCCATTACCTAGAGAACAATTGTCACAAGAAGAGGATAAGAATAAACAACAAATTCATAATCAAGCAACCACATCCTCTCCCCCATTCCCAGAACGATTAATCATATCTCGACCTACACAGTATCCTGATTTTGACATTCTCGGAGAATTAAAAAATTTGTACATAAAAATTCCATTCCTCCAAGCCATTCAAGACATCCCGATATATGCAAAGACTATCAAAGAATTATGTGTAAAGAAACCAAGGAGGAATATAGAAAATAATCCAAGAGTCCAAGTAGTTGGCATTCTATCTAACTTATTATCAAGAAAAGAAACACCCATTAAATACGAAGACCCAGGAAGTCCAATAGTAACCGTACAAATTTATGGTCAAACCTTCTCTAATGCTTAGTTGATCTAGGAGCTCCAATTAACATCTTAACAACCACTACTTGCCAGAAACTAGGCATTACATCTGTAGAACCCAGCTCTACTTTACTAGAACTGGCTGACCAATCTGTGGTGAGGCCAGAAGGCACACTACATGATATTATGGTATCTGTTGACTCTTGGGAATATCCGACTTATTTTTTGATAATAAATCCCAAAAACCAACTTGATGGACACCCATTAATTTTAGGTAGACCTTGGCTCGCAACTGCCAATGCTTATATTGGCTGCCAACAAGGAAATATTTTCATAACCAGAGGAGAAAATATTAAGAACTTAGCATTATATCCTCCAGCACATCCAAGTGTCACAATAATGAAATAATGAAAACTAATAGGCACCCTGTATCATACCTTACTGACAACATTAGATCTCTATTAACTATACAATAGGCACTTGATTTCAAGGACCAAACAGAAGATGATGCCATCAATAATTTTATTAGTCAAACTAAACTTAGATCCCATACACAATGTTACATGATAGAGGCAACATTCGATAATGAATTAGAAGAAGATCCTCTTAAAGATACACATGATCAAATGATACCTGTTACCTCTGTTGCAAATAGTAAAATTGTGGAAATTGAACTAGGAAAAACCTTAAACATTAATGCCAACCTCACATCCAAACAAGAAGAGAATCTCATCCAATTATTGAGGAAATATAAAAAAGCATTTGCATGGGATTACCCTGATATGAAAGGAATTGATCCCCAATTATGTACACACCACATTTACATAGAAAAAGATGTGAGACCTATTCGCCAGCCTCAAAGGAGACTTAATCCCCATTTAAAAGAAGTGGTAAAAGCTGAACTGAAATAATTTTTAGATGTCAATTTCATTTACCCTATCTCTAATAGTAAATGGGTCTCTCCACTTGTGGTGGTACCAGAAAAGAATGGGAAATGGAGAATTTGTGTCGACTATAGAGAGCTAAATAAAGCAACACAAAAATACCACTTCCCTCTCCTATTCATCGATCAAGTATTAGACACTTTGGCAGGAAAGAAATTCTTTTCCTTCCTAGATGGCTTCAGTGGATATAATCAGATCTAGATTGCCCCTGAAGATCAAGACAAAACCACTTTTACTTGTCCTTGGGGAACATTTGCCTACAGAGTTCTACCT
Source organism: Pinus taeda (assembly GCA_000404065.3). Lineage (NCBI taxonomy): Eukaryota > Viridiplantae > Streptophyta > Pinopsida > Pinales > Pinaceae > Pinus > Pinus taeda. The sequence continues at coordinate 180,471 of APFE030423908.1, read as the reverse complement.
TTTGGATTATGCAATGCTCCGGCCACATTCCAAAGGGCTATCCTCAGCATTTTTGCAGAATTAATAAACAAAGGACTTGAAGTATATATGGACGACTTTACACCATACGGAGATGATTTTGATCCAACACTGCACACACTGGAAAAATTCCTACAATGCTGCATTGCTACCAGACTTTGGTTAAGTCACAAAAAATGCTATATGATGATGAATGAAGGACTTATTCTAGGACACTATATTTCAGCAGTTGGCATTCAGGTAGACCCAACCAAAATCCAAATAATTTTGCTTATTCCTACTCTTACCACTCAAACGAAGGTACACAGTTTTCTTGGATTTTCTAGTTATTATAGGAGGTTTATAGAACATTTTTCACATATTGTTGCACCTCTGTATGCACTAACAGGGAATGTTGACTTTCTTTTGACAGAAAAATGTGAATGTGCTTTCCAGGATCTAAAGAAGCTTTTGTCCACAGCCCCAGTCCTTCGAGGACCAAATTGGGATTTTCCATTTCAGATATCATCAAATGCCTCAGATACAACCATTGGAGTAGTCCTTGGGCAGGAAGAGGATAAAAAACCATATGCAATTTATTACATCACCAAAAATTTATCCCCTACTGAATTGAATTATACTGTTACTGAAAGAGAATTTCTAGCTGTAATACATGTTGTCAATAAGTTCAGGCATTACATTTCTGGATATCCTGTTATCTTGTATACAGATCATTCTGCCATAAAATATTTAGCAAACAAGCCTATCACAAATGGAAGAATAACCAAATGGCTGATTTTATTGCAGGAATTTGATATTACAATCATGGAGCGACCTGGAAAAGAGAATCCGGTAGCAGATTTTCTCTCACAAATGCCAAAGCTAATCGATGCAGCAGGAGTTGAAGACCAATTTCCAAATGAACATTTGTTTGTTGTTGCTGTTAAAACACCTTTGTATACTGATGTTGCCAATTACCTGGTAGTAGGTAAATTACCGAAACATCTAACCCCCAATGAGCGGAAACAGATTATTCAGCAGAGTGCTCGGTTTTCTTGGATCGGGGGCTACCTATTTCACACAGGGACAGATATGCATATCAAGATATGCATTCGTGAGGATGAAATCTTTGACATTTTAAAGGCCTGCCATGACGGACCATGTGGCAGAAATTTAGCCGGTCGTAGAACTGGACATAAGGTGCTGCAAACAGGGTATTATTGGCCCATAATTTTTAAATATGCAAAAAAATTCGTCCAAACCTGTGACAGTTGCCAGAGAGCAGGACGCCCTGGTCATTCCAATGAAATGGGTTGAAGCAGTGGCATTGCCGAGAGCTATAGAGGATATTGTTATACAGTTCCTGTTCCATATATTTGTGCGCTACGGTCTTCCAAGAGATATAATTACAGATGGTGGACCACAGTTTGCTGGGAACAAAATAGCTGCAACACTAAAAAACTATCATATCCAACATAAAGTCACTACTCCATACCACCCACTGGCCAATGGTCAGGTAGAAAACAACAATAAAATAATAGAAGCAATCCTAACAAAAACAATTGTGTCACATAGACGTGATTGGGCTGCAAGACTAGCAGAAGCATTGTGGGCTTACAGAACAACATGGAGAAGCACCACCGGCTACTCACCTTATCAACTAGTGTTTGGAAAACAACCCATCTTCCCCATATAATTTGAAATCCAAACATTGCGAATAGAACAGGAAGTTGGCTTAGATCTAACCGAGGCATAGATTAACCGATTACAACAGATTAATGAGCTGGATGAAATCAGGCTCTCTGCACTTCAAAATACTACACTGATTCAATAGTAGCGATCTAAATGGCATGTTTCTCTCATCAAAAATAAAGTCTTCTGCGAAGGAGGCTGGGCACTTTTGTACGATTCTAGGTTTCAGGACTTTCCCTGGAAACTTCAAACTTGTTGGCTCGGGCCATACGAAATCCAGAAGGTACATGATAATGGTACTCTTACTCTAATGACTATTGATGGTTCTGGATATGCCTTTAAGGCAAAAGGTCACCGAGTTCGACTTTATCGCAAACCACTTACTCGAGAATCCTTCTGCCATCAACTACGTGAAGACTCTGATATGCAAATTTTGGGGGAGGGAGAGTAATCTTCCTCACTTATGATTCATTAAGTGATTCACCTCTCTTTACACTTTGTACATAATCTCTTTGTTTTGTTAAATCATTTTTGTACATATTTTTTGCACTTTTCTGTTACTTTTCGAAGCAATAGCAGTTTTGTTTTTTCTATTCCTTTTCCTAAAGGATAGCATTTTTGTTCTGTTATTCCTTTTCTAAAGGGACAACACCTTTTGAATTAGTTGTCCGTTTTGTTGTTCTTTCTATCCTGCGTTTCTGTTGTTCCTTTTTCAAAGGAACAACACTTTTCCTTTTTTGTTGTTGTTCCTTTTTCAAAGGAACGACATTTTCGTTGTTTGTTGTTCCTTTTCAAAGGAACAACATTTTTTATTTTCTATTGTTCCTTTTCCAAAGGAACGACATTTGCGACGTTTGGCTGTTCCTTTTTCCAAAGGAACGACACTGGTGTTTTCTACTGTTCCTCTTCCTAAGGAACAACTTTTTTTATTCTTGTTGTTCCTTTTCCAAAGGAATGGCATTGGCGATTTTTGTTGTTCCTTTTTCAAATGAACGACATTGGTGTGTTTGCGTTCCTTTTCCAAAGGAACAATATTTTTTTTATTTTTGCTGTTCCTTTTCCAAAGGAACGGCATTGGCGATTTTTGTTGTTCCTTTTTCAAAGGAACGACATTGGTGTGTTTGTTGTTCCTTTTCCAAAGGAACAACATTTTTTAGTTTTTGTTGTTCCTCTTCCAAAGGGAACAACACTTTTGGGTTTGTTGTTCCTTTTCCAAAGGAATGGCATTAATGCTTTCTGCTATTCCTTTTTCAAAGGAACAACATTTTTTATTTTTTATTGTTCCTTTTTCAAAGGAACAACACTTTCGATTCTTGTCGTTCCTTTTTCAAAGGAACGACACTTACATTTTCCGGCTTTTCCTTTTTCAAAAGGAACACCACTTGCATTCATTTACTCTTCCTTTTTGCAATAACAACATCCTCATATTCCTTTTTGCTTTCCTTACTGTTCTAATTTAAGGATGCCTACTTTTCCTTCTATTTCAAGTCTTTTGGAACACAGCTATGCACTTATGCAATGGATACAAAATCACAACATACTGAAATCAGTAAACTATAAAATCACTATTTTTATAGAAAATTTCTCTGAATTTGTAAGAAGATAGAGGAAAGGACACACTTACCCATTATCCTTGTTGTCATTATTCCACTAATTCTAATCTGATTGGTTATCTTTATCATGTTGATTCCTTTTAAAGTTTCACAAATTTCTTTGATTATTATTTAGGAATAAGAACAAAGGGTTTATATGTTCCTTTTGAGATGTTAAGACTTCTTCCACCATTCCTACTCTTAAGGAGTGTTAAACCACCCTTTGTGTATAAATGGGAAAGTACCTTATGAAAGAAAAAAAGAAAAAAGGAACCGAAAAAATGATGTTTTAATAAGTTGTCAAATGCATGATAGGGGGTCTCATTAAGAGACAGCCTACCATAATCATGGGGAAGAAAGTGAAGTGGCAATCCCACTATGGCTACCACACGAGGGATATGGTCCAAAATGTATATCAAAATAATGAGCCCTTGGAACAGGAGGTCTCATCACGAACCGGCCTGCCCACCTTTCACTCCTTCCTCATGAATGGCATTATGACTAATTGGTCACCAAGCCAGCATAATGGCCTACATTTTGACATCACAAAACATTTCCTAAGCATACACATAGGACAATGGTTCCATGGGTGAAACAAACAACTTAGCCAAGGTTATGGACACCTGTCAATAGCAGAGCTCTGTTAATGGTATTGAAGTCACACTACCTACACCAATAGGTAATTATTAACATCCTTCTATTTCTTATACCTTAGTAATAAATCACATAAGAAGTATGTATATTATTTCCCGAACCATGCAAACACATGTAATATATTATTACCAATCATGATAGAAAAGTGACAATGACCACATGAGACTCTGTGTGCACGGCAGCTGTCCTATCCTCCCAGCCTTGCATCATATCACAACAATCTCTTACTTGTTAAGCGATCCGAGTATGCACATCGATTTTGGTAACCTGTTATTTTTTGTAAACGTGGCATGCTACCATACACTGTTTCTTTATGACTCTAATCCAGGGCAGATCGGCACGCCGCTCCTATATTTGATGACTAGGGATGGCCTATCAAATTGCGCAGGGGAGGTTAACCTCATTATTCATTGGTTTACGTGTCAGATCACTATTCGGGAAATTGCGTACTTGGGAATAGCATGGCTCAACGGTATACTATTTTTTTGTTTTTGCATGCCTTGTTGTTCCTAAGCCATTTCCATAGTATGCTCTGCGACATTAGTAAGGTCCTTTAGATTTTGAGTGTGTCCTACGTCTGTTAGTTTCTCTGTGTTTTAACAGCGTGAACAACTTGCTATTCCATTGTTAATTCTAAGGTTTTATAGGGAAATCAAGAACATGGGAGGAAGATCAATTCGAAGGGAACCACAAGAATTGATAGTCTCTGCTGCTGCACGGGAAATTCTGGCAAGAGAAGGTTGGTTAACTTATCTCGATCGGTTGCAGGAATCCAATGAGACGGTAGCAATGGAATTCTTGCAAAACTTGCAAGAATATCACTCCACAGTAAGGGGGAGACATATAGCAGTCACCGATGACATAATTGCTGAAGTCTCGAGACTACCAGCTGTCGGACCTGTATGGACATTAAAGAAGGAAAGATTGAAGAAAATCATAGAAACCTTCCAGGATGAAGGCCAAAACCTGACAATTAGAGGAAAAGGGGTTCTACCTGCAGCATTAGGAGAGCCATGGGTAGAATTGGCAAGGATTATTCAAAGCTACATCACCTATGAAGGCAGGAAAGACATGGTAAGACCATGACACCTTAAACTTTTAGCCGTATTAAAGCAGAAATGCTCTGTAAATTTACCTGCATTCTTAAATTTTTTACTTCATGATGTTGCACGAAGTATGAAAAAGGCATAGCATGTAGAATCAGTCGTCAGTCACCATGGGTTGATATAATTAATAGTCAGTCATAGCCTTACCCAGCAGCAGAGTAGCTGGGAAGAGCTAATTGCCATAATCAATGGGGGATTGACCACGCCATCTCCGAAATGAAAAAATGCCACCAATACACCTGAGTGTCCAAAAAAATGAAGGAAATTAGTCCGATTAGCACGGATTAAAGGGAGGCTGGAAAATTCCCAAGCAAATACCAGCTAGCTAGTAGAGATAAATGATTCAGGAGAGGAGCAACCCCCACAATTAGAAGGAGAAGAAAATGAGAAAGGAATGCAAGGAAATGAGGAAGGAGAAATGGAGGAAGAAACCGAGCAACCTGAGCAGGAGGAGGAAACAGAACATCATGAAGGCAGCACATTGCAGAATCCATTGAGAGAAGATGAATTGGCCAATATGGGTGAATATGGTCAACCTCTCAGCCCACCAGATCTCCATGCTGAAGAAGAACCAAAAGGAAACTCTGCTCAGGATAAAAATTCACCCGAAGAATTACATGATGAGGAGGTAGAAAACGAGAGTCAGCCTGTTCATGATGAAAGTATGACAGGAGAGAGAAGTGATACAGAGGAGAAACAATCCGTTCCTAACCAAACTACACCAGAAGAAATTCTGGAAGAAGAGGAGGCGGAAAAAGAGGAGGCGGAAAAAGAAGTCACCCAGGAAGTAACAGAACCAGCTAGGGTTCTTGCCTTTGAGCAACCCGAACAAAACATTGAAGGAGCACCCCAAGAGGAAAACTAGGGAAGTGATCAAGATGGCAATCCAAGCCGGAGTAGACAGACTGTTGTTCCTTCTAAGGAAATTGAGGAAATTAAGAGATTACAAAAATAACAGCAAAGACTGCTGAATGTAATAGTTCAACATCAACAGCAGATCATGATTTTGAAAACAAGAAAAAGGGTAAAAAGGACTTCGGGGGGGAGACATGCAGCCATTACAACAAAACCTCTCAAGAAAAAGATTCGGAGGACCCGAGTCCATCCTATTGTTCAAAACCCTGTTGAATAGTGGTATATTGTTCCAAACATTATTGAGGAACAGTCTGCTATTCAAATTGCTGACGAAGAGCAGCCTGCTGTTCAAACTGTCATTGAAAAGCAGTCTACTATTCACAAGCAAACTGCCATTCAAAAGAAAAAGGAACATCATTCTACTGTTGCTCATATTTAATTACAAATGGACGATATATTGACTAGTGACAAGGAAGTTCAGACAGAGGCACAACCCTCTGAAAGGATGCAGACTATGAATGCAAGGCAACGCAATAGGAAGATTCAAGTGAACCTCCCGCTCACCACTACCATGTGGGATAGTGATCCAAGGACAGTAACCCTACGAGAGGGTTTGATGCAAGCTCAGCAAGCAGCAGAAAAACTCACAGAACAAACGGTCCCTCAGGAAAGGTATGAAGAACTACAGCAATAGCTAAGGAACGTCAATTTATCTGAAAGTCAGGCCTTTGAAGGGTGGAAAAAGGAGGAAGAAAAACTCGCAAATGTAACTCGTAGGTTAGATATAGTTATCAAGTAGATGGATACCTTATGCTCTTTGTACAATGACGTCCTAGCATGTAGAGCCCCTGCTAAGAATTATGCCTTGTTTTTAATGGAACGCTATTTGCAATTGAAAATGAAGGCTGTTAAACCAAGTGCCCCCATACAAATTAATACCATAAATGATTTTATAATTGTTGTAAGCACTACGGGGTAAAGGTTCAAATATTACTGTGTGAATTCTAACTGCATAACCTTGTGTTAGACCAGGAGACCAAGCAGAACCCCGGTCCTTTTGTTGGGGATATCCAATTGCAGGCATTTATTTCATTTGGGGTTAATCAAATTAAATGGTTCAAAGCCTATAATGCTTTCCAAAGACAAGAAAACGGATTAGACTTGTGTGTAAGAGCTGAGCCTAGGAATCCAGTACAGTTGTGGAGGGAACATAGGAACCTCATGAGGACTCCAGGCATAACTGAATCATTAGGACCCATTCATGCAGCAATCAATCAATAGGGAATAGAATACTTTTTTACTATTAAAGACCTTTCCATTGATGTGGCTAAATTTTGGTATCAGATCTCTAATCTGAATATCCAACTCAGAGAACCATTTAATTATGAAAATTTTAAGTTAGCCACCAACCGCTTGCACCTGTATGGCGAAATCATTTTGAGGGCAAGGCCATCCTGGTTAGGATATAGGTTATGAAGTCCAATTATCTGGCACCCTGCACCTGGATACCAAGCCTTGTACGAGATGCCTGAGGGTCAGTTAGGCCATTTTTTTGAACACCTAGTTATGCACCATGGTCGTAGACCTCCACATGAGATCCCATCCCCAGCCTACTCTCTCACCGCCTTACATGTCAACTACACTGTTTTCATGAGGGCATGAAATAGGGTAAGCAGGGGGGTGTGTGGAGTACAAAAAAAGGTATGTTTTTGGTGATTATTTCAGCATCTTTTCATTAAAACTTACAAACCTTTTGCATCATGAACTAGGTAGATAATAAGGAATTGTGACAAAATCTGTAAGATTAATGTGCAAAACGAAATCACTGACAATTGTCATTTTCTTATGCAGGAAGAAGGAGAAGCGAATGATTATTGTTCCAAAAGAAAGGACGGGGCCATGTGAACCATTGTCCCTTTGGTGGGGAATTGCATGCAAACAAGGAAAACCAAATCAAAGCATATCAGCCAAGGAAAGGAAATGGAGATATCGTCTCAGTGCAAGAAAGTAAAGAGATAACTGAGAGCCAAAAGTTTGGCGAATCCCTCAAGATCCTTTGATCCTGAGGGATCGCTACTTTAACTATTTTTGTACCTAGACATCTCTGCCTTCACCAATATAAAAAGGGGCGACACTGTTAGCCCAAGGGAGTCTGTTATGTTTCTATGTAATTTCTCTTAAAGTTGAGACTTTGATCATTGGCTCTCATTAAGGAGTGATCTACTGTAATTCTATTTTATGCATTAATACAAACTTGGTTGCTATTTCATCTCTGATCCTAGAATAACTTCAAGCGGTGTACCCATGGAGGCTAAGGGCCCAGCCCTGGAGGAACACTTTCTCCTGTACTATTATTTTTGGTTTATGCGTGGTTTGCTCATCAGCTTTATTCGGTAATCTGATATGTTTTGTTATTTTACTTCATGACTCTATTACATTTGATCTGTTAAGTGATATCATTTCCTGAGACAGAGACATCATAACCCTGTAATGCATTTCTGTTTCTTTAAGTACTGATATAATTGGCTTTTACAGGATACCGTTGCTGTTCAATTATAGAATGTCTGTGTTGTAACACTTGACCATTGGTATTACTAAATTCATCTTAGGAATCATATTTCCTTGTGATTGATTGAATCTATGAATGTTATTGTTCCATTCTAAAAGACAGTTGTATTATTTGTAACTAAGACTTACAAATTGGATCACCAAGATCACATTACTATTGAGGTGTGCCGTGTGTTAAGTTACTGTATATTTATATTTGACTTTCTAGTATTGTTCAATATTTCATCATTAGTCAATGTTGTTCTATTTCTGTGTGTTGTTCAATTCATCCTTAAAAGATAGAGGATTTCCATTTGATTTCTGTAGGACACGATTGTTGCATTTGATCTTGTAGACTAAGGTGTTGTTTCTTATTAAACTTAATTGCCGTTACAGTTTCTGAGTTGTTGTTCCATTTCTTATTTGTTGTTCCATTTCCCGTCATTTGCATTATTGTTGCTTTGGTGTGAAGAACAATATGAGACTGTAGTGGGCAGTGACATTTATTGTCTTGCTCCCAGATCGAGGACTTGTTCCCTGATTTCCTTTGGTCCCATTAGTTTACAAAGGGATCAGTTACTATTACTGAACCCTTGACTGGTGAATTGCTTAGTTTTCTGAATGTGTGATTTAGCCTTTGAAAGTAGTTTCTGTAATCAAGTGTCCATTTGTTCTTGTATCTTTGAGCCCTATATTGCTAGCATTACTCTGGCAAATGTGAGCCTCAGACTGAGACACTCTTTGAAATAACAAAACGTTCCTGGATTGACAAATTAATGTGAGGTAATTAGAGGTGAAAGAGACCCTTCTTACGACTTGACAGAGATCAACAGTCAAGGTTTATCCTTAGGGAATTCATCCTATATTCCATAAACTACCAAGGATCCCTCAAGAGGTAATTCATGGTTTCTGTCAAACTACTCAATTTTTTTGCTAGTGTGTGCATGACAACACTTGGGCCTGCACTATAATCCACCAATGTTAAAATTTATTATGTCATGATTGGGTTTCATTTTAGATTCAGAACATGATAATTATGTTGCAATAAAGTTTATACATTGTAAAGGGCACAAAGATGTTTATTATTATTATTATTATTATTATTATTATTATTATTATATTATTATTATTATTATTATTTATTATTATTATTACTATTATATTAACTATTATTATTATTATTATTATTATGAACTTTTTAGAAACCAAACAAAATGATTATGTAATGAGAGACAAATCAGTTTTATAACTGATTTTGTTTCGATAGTTAGTCACCGAAGTATTAGTGTTGGAATAAAAGTGGGGAAATTAGATTTTGAAGGGTTTCAGAGAATAAATAATTTTGGGAAAAATGTAATGTGAAATCTTCCTTAGATATTAATGAAAGAAGATGAGTGTGATTCCATCTCTTTGAGGCATTGTGGTATGTTTTGTTTATTTATTATGTGTTCTTTCAATGGTTAGTCTTCTCCAAGTGAGTTTAATGTATGATGCAACTAATACTTCCTAAAGGCATACAAATTTATTTATGTTATCGTACATAGCGAAAAATACATTTGTTTATTAAAAGAAAGCCTTAAAGGGTGCTCCATGGTCTCGACAATCTAATTTTCCTTGTTTGCATTGTTTCGTACGCCATTGTCTTCTCAGGGTGTAAGCATTGGATTCCTTTTTTCCCAATGTGATCAATTTTGTTCCAAATTATTTCTTCTTCTATTTATAAATTTAAAATCTCTAGTCATTAAAGTAAAGGCCCTTATGGTCCATTGAGTTTGTCTCCAATATTAAGATGAAATTACACTCAAGGGTGTTTTGAGTCCAAGAAAATATTTAATCTTTATCAATTTTGTGGATGTCCTAGGCACTAACCTCCTATAGCCAAGGTTTTTCTCTAATGTTACAACAAGAAGTCTAGATCCTACCACACTTAGTGGTGAAAATGATGTCATAGTAGAAAAAATTGCAGATGCAGAGGGTAAAGGAGAATTGACCTCCTCCATAGGTAGTGAAAGAAAAGGACTATAGATGTAGAAAGGTTTTTAATAGTCTAGATTCAACTGCAGCAACTCTAGTCTTGATGGGTCAGTCAAAGGAAAATTAATAGGAGAGATAGAATCATATGCAACTGTCTCGATAGATATCAAGTCACTACTAGGAGGAGCTGGACTATATTCCAAAAATGGAGGTTAGTATGGTTCTTGAGTATTGACAGGAACCCTATGAGTTTGAATAAACAATTCACCTCATTGAGCAGGTAGACCGAAAACTCGATGTGATTGATGGTGAATGGGTTCAACCAAGGTGAATACATATTTTTTTAACCAAATACAGTTAGTATAGACACCCCTAAGGCCAAACTAATGACTTGAACCAAACAAAACACATTATAAAATCCCTAAAAGTCACTCACACACAAACCAATCATATTACTATGTTTTAGATGGCCTTCCAAACAACTTCTTACTTGTGGGATCTCAACACTGCAAGTAGACCGGTTGAGGGGGAGGTAGGTCAGTGATGGTTGCTTCCTATAACCACCACCTCAAGGGTGTTTTCCCTAAGAATGGCCACTAAGGTACCTTTGTCCCAAGGGGGTGCATGAATCTTGGGCTTCTGGGTAGTCAGCCACCAACATGGAATTCCCTACCACGAGTTGGGTAGCCTCAAGGAGAAATGCTTGCACTGTGGCCTAATTCTAACCCTCTCTCAAAAGGGTTTTTAGCACACTTTGGTTTTGACCATGGGATTGTGGATGATTTGACACTGTCTGTCACAAGCTTCTATGTTGATTTTATGGTACTGGAGCTGTTTACTCACACACTTAGCTCCAAAACCCTAGACTATGTTGATGATGGTGTACTACCAATAAAAAGATAAGACAATTCTAGTAAACTTTGTTAGAGCATTTCTTTTAGTGGTTGTTTTTTACTCAATTAGATAGTGGCATGAAACACAAATTGTGTGACGAACTCTTGTTAGAAACACCCTAATGTAGCTATATGAATAATTATCTTTTTAATTCAATGAAAGCTAGTTACATTAGGGTAAGATTATTTTCACTTTTAAAAAGAAAACAAATGTCTAACAAATGCACCTCTCACTTTATCCTTAAATGAAATCCACAAATTTATAAAAATTCACACCCAAAAGACAAACCAAGAAACAAAAATCTAAAAAGAGGCCAAAATGTCCCCAAGATAGAACAGAAAGCACTTAAAAAGCGTAAAAAATTGGAATCAAAGCCAAACAAACACTCCTAAGAAATAAACAAGAAATCCAAAAAGTGGAAAGAAGTAGTAAATACAAACAAGATAGGATTGTAGTACAATGCCTTGGTGAGAGGTAATGTTCTACATGGACAAAACCAAACCCTAGAAAAAGGGGGGCTAGAAAAGATTAAGTGGGAGTGTGAAAAAGTGAATCTAAAATAATGAATAGATAAGAGACACCCAAATAAAAATTTCAAGTGAAAAATTGTACAACCACAAACAAAGATACCACCTCTTGTGAACAAAGACAAGCACACAAGATCAAATATAGTCACTCAATCAAAAGCGACAAAGGAAAATGAGGCCAAATACAATTGTGATATTGAAATTGAGAGAATATCTTAGATAATGTTGATCCAATTAAAGAAATATTAAAATATTGGATCTAATTTTAAGTACAATAGCCTCAATCAAAGCACTACAAATCTCCAAGTAAAATCCTATATTAGTATCAAATGAAGCATCCAATACAAAACAACAAAAGAAGATCCAAATCTTGATGTGTTTTACAGTTGATAACAATAGTAGCAATATATCAAAAAGATTAGAAGAAACTCATAGGGAAGAGAATTGATTGAAACCCAATCAACTAGATAATAAAACCTAACAAGACAAATTCAACCCAAACAAGGAAAAGTTACTCATATTTGTAGTAGATATGGAATCAAAACAGAGGCTAAAGAATAGGGTTGATGACAAAGGAAAAGTCTTGGAGGATATCTTAGGAAACTTTCTAGGGCTTCTTGCACAGTCACGGGGAATCATTGTTGACCAGTGTGATTTTAGAAGGTACAATCATAGAAAAGAGAGGTCATCCCAGTGATTCTAGGCAGAGTTTCTTAGTTATCAATTTTGCATTAGCGACTATTGAGGAAAATTTATTTTTTACAGAGATGCATGAGCAATAAAGGTCAAATAAAAATACTTATGATTGAAAATGAATCCCAATTATATAGATAAATTTGATAAGACAATAAAAACCATATGATACTACAGTAAAAACCATATCCAAGGGAAAAGAGAAAATATCAAAAGAAAAACAAGGAAAAATCCCCAACAGATTTACCAATTTTGTTATGGAAATTTATACACAGCCACTAGGAGCTATATCTCCATAATCTTAAGGCCCTAACAAGACTACCAGACAGAGGAGTATATGGAAAATGATAAGAAGACCACAAATAAGCAAATCCCAAAACCATAAAATTAAATTAAACATTCATGCATATATTTGCATATCTAGGATTTGAGTTGAGTACCCAAGATCCATGCACGTTGATGGAAAGTGTTGGATCTAATGTAGATAATTCTTGCCCTAACTAAGATATATTTTCCTCTATAATAGATTTGAAACCTGCACACAATCACCACCAAGCAAAGAGCACAAATGGCCTTTTGTAGAGGACCAATAGTTTAAACAAATCAACATAAACATGAAAAATAGATCACAGGTTCATATTTAAAGGACGTGAGCATTCACTTCTATTAATCATAAAATAAGATAATGAAAAATATATATCATCACATATGGATCTTCCTCTCCAAATTCTGGTAGAGTCTCTCCTTCTCCAACCAATATGATCTTGAGAACAATATGTCTCATTATCTCTTATTCATAATCATGATAGCAACATGACTCTATAATTTTCTCTCTAGCCCGACCCTCAAGGATGGACCAGTACATAAAGACCTAGAGGACTCCCAAGGAGGATGAATGTAGACACTTAAGGCAGAGAAATTTGGAAGCTTCTCTAATAATTCACCCAATCCAAATCAAATAGATAATATAAGGTGTGGCTTCAAATTGATCTCCTGGTGAAAGTAAGCCTCGAGTACATAAGCCAAGGTCGTAGGGACTGAACTAGCAAATTTTGACTCTAGCCATTATTATTATGAAGTTCATGCAATGACTAAAAGGATATAGTCACTTTATTGAGCACTAGGTCCCAACTATTGTAGACAATACTAAGTCAAATGATGGGTCAAAGCTAAGGAAAGTTCTCAACAATGCAAAGACTAATGAGTACTAACTTTAGGGAGAAAAATAGGATGATACACATATAATCTGAGTTTCATGTCATTACCTAATTGAGTAAACAAGAACCTCTTAAAATTAACACTATAATAAAAAAAATGACTCGTCTTGTATTACCAACATTAGTCTAGGCTAGGCTCTTGGAATAGGGGTGTGAAGTTAACTTCTCCAAGACCACAAAAACAAACCTAGAATCTTGCAGCAGGGAGGGAAAATCCACTTTCAGCAATACAGTCTTAGAATCCCTTCTAACACAAGGGTCAATCATGAGGTCACAATTAAGACTAGTGGACTGACATGACCTACTTCATTTGTCTTGGTGGTTTGGTTTGCATGTATTACAAAAGATGGCATTAGCATATTTTGCTATAGCACTTAGGGGCCACTTAGGAAGAGTACATCTTGATTTGAGGGATCTCTCAAGTGGGTTTCAAACCTTTTGTTTCCTGCCCTTGCATGTGAATCCGACTATTGAGTATCCCACCAGGACATTTTGTTGTTAATGGTAGCCCTAGTTCCCTTTCTCTAGGATATTTACACAGGTGATGGGGAGGGTGTCATCTTCTCTATACCTGGGGAAGATTTCAGGAAGACTCACTTCATCCTCCTCGAGGATACTCCACATATAATAAGGGTACTTTTATTGGGTTTTAAATGGTTTTTAAGTAGGTACCTCTAATATCTATCCCGACCACATCTTCATTATCAACTTGTGCCTTGTAGGAAGATTCTTTCTCTATCTCTTTTCCTTTTGTGTGCTTACCTTTAGGGCCTCTTTTAGAGAATATTGTTTGGTTTGAGTCATAGTTTTAACATAAGGGTGTCTTAATTGTATTAATTTTGTAATAGACATATATTCGCCATGGTTGAACGAAGTAACCGATATTATCATAGATTGTTAGGCCTTTCTCCTGAAGAGGAAGGCCCACCACCATGTAGATGCAAGTTAATTCCGGTAATGGAAAACTTAGACCATACTCAAGTTGGGGGGATAACTTTGGTCCTAGAGAGGAAGATCGTATCACTATTGAGGGAATTGATGAAAGTCCTTTGTTGCACTATAACCCACCCTTCACTGACCCTCTCATTCCACTTCTAGTGCAGTTAACTCTTGACAATAGTGAACGCTTTTTTGTGTGTATTCCTTATATGCCTAGTGAAAATACTTCTTCTTCTTCTATGGAGGATATAGGTCCCACTTTTCTTTCTCCATTGGAAGTCTTTGTTTCCATGTCATCTTTTTCACCACTTAGTTTGGTAGGATCCATACCTCCTTCACACCTCTCACATCTTCTTCGGGTATTCCACTAGTTACACCTATGATTGCATCACATTTTCCACCTTTGTTTGGGTTTGTGCCTTCCTCTATATTTGTTTTTGGATTGGGGGAAAACTCTAGTGAATCCATGGGATCTAGGATATTTACTCCTCATTCATCTTAATCTATGATTCCTACATTTAGCATGGGAATTTTTTCTTCTAGGAACATGATAAGGGGGTCATCTATTGCTTATAGTCAAGTTGGGGGAAACTCTATTTTTGGAAATATTTCTCAACCTTGGTTTAGTTCTATGTTTGGAGGTATTCCCTACTCTAGAGGTTCCTTTACCTTTGGGTGGGTAAGTATACCTGGGGGCATTGTCCCCATTAATACCACTATGCCTATGAGCTCTCATGCTTACGGTGGTGCTTCTACACATGGAGGCATTTTCTTAGTGTTGGAAATCAAGCTTATAAGATTCCTTTGTTCTTAGGGGTCACTTACCCTAGGGGGAAATTATCCTTTCACCTCACTGGTTGAACCAAAATATCAGTATACTAGGATGAATTATAACATTGGTCCAAATCATGTTGCCTTTAACTACAATATGGGGGGACCCTATGGTCCATTAGCGGGTCACAGTGCTTATGATCCATTTGGTAAACTAAAAATTACTTTTCTAAAGCCTCTCAATTTACTGGACTTGGATTAGCTAAAAAATGCCTCCATCTATCACAATCCTAGATGGCCACCTATGTCAGCCAAGTTACCTTCTGATATACCAAAGTTTGAAGGGAAACCAAGAGAGAATCCTTCTACACATATCCCTACCTTTCATTTATGGTGTTCAACTAACTCTTTGGTGGATGATTATGTGAGGTTTAAGACTCTTTTAGTGAACCCTAGTAGGGGATGCCGCCAAATGGTATATTAAACTTGATCGAGCATCCTATAGCAACTTTGCTTCCTTGGCTTGTACTTTCCTAAACCACTTCTACTTACCTACTAGGAAATATCTTGGGACTAACCTTTTGTCAAATTTCAAACAAGATTATGTTGTTCATATCTCTAATCATATTCATGAGTGGCACAAACACAAGTGGTTAGTATTAACTAGGATTCCTCACAATTTCCTTAAAGATTGGTTCACTTGATCCCTTCATCCACAAATTTTTAGGGATGTCGCTATGATTGGTAAGCTTCCTGAGGAGTAAGCCATATTGCATGGTCAACACATTAATCTAATTTACTCTCAATTGGTCACATTATACGATATTCTTCACAATGTTGCTTAACCTTCTACAGACCCGCAACAACCCTAGCTAAAACCACACTCTAATGGTGTGATTGGCTCCCTTTACTTTGATACTGTGAGCCAGCTAGATGCTTAGATAGGGAAAATTATGGCCACTTCTCAAGCCCTAGCAAGTGTCCCTAGTTCTAAAAAAGAACCCTCTTCTTCCGAGCAATCTGCCAAGGTTCTTATGGTGAAGTCCACATCATTTAAGAATACTCAGAAACTACTACAAGGAAAACACCTTCTAGAAAAGGTTATAAAGGAGGTTTTTAGTGTTATAAAATTGGTAAAAATTTTCAAAAAAACATCCACAAAAACATCTTTTTGAAGTAGCATATGTTTTAGCGAAGTTTATAATGGAACTGCATCACAAATGAAAAAATGAGAGCAATCAAAGGTTTTAGCAGATGCTTTTCAACAGTGTGCTTCATGAACAAATAGCACTCATGTGCGACATATATAAAATCATCGGGGACGCATACATAAATAAAATCACTGAGGCATTAAATGTGAAGAAAATCAGTGCATGAAATGTATACTACCCTGGTGTGTATATATTGACAAAAATTGTAGGGGAATTCTTTTCAAGAATGACATCGATGCAAGAAAAAAATATTGTAGGCCTGATGCTTTTATTTAAACTCGTAGGTGTGATACATATATTTTATATAAAAGAACTCATGCACTAATGATATAAATGAGCCAGTGTTGTTAATTTTCATAAAGCACTGAGGCTAGGAATAATATTATGTAGCACTAAGATGTTGGTTCTATGAAAGCACTAGTCCTTCAAGAATTACAATGCACCGTGTGTTAATTGCAAACAATATTCGTGCTTGAAGAATTAAATTCCATGGTGTTGTGGTTTTCTTAAAAGGAATTGGCCATGCAAAAAAATGTTATAACGATGCTTTTAGGTAACATAACACACTAGTGCATGTTTATGTTATGGATGCACTGGTTTTTTGTATGAGATTTTCTCTTTTTTAGAAACATCAACCTATGATAGTGCAATTATTGTGATTTTTTAAATCTATTATTCATCAAAAATCGACATATATCTCATAACAATATTCATATAAATTATGTTTTTATTAGTGCATTTGTATATGATGTTTGGAATAATTTATTATATTATCATATTGTCCATCTTTTCATTATAATATTTAATCATCCATATATTTAATCAATGGTGTAACATTTCACAACAACATTGGATAATGCAATAGAATAAATTAAAATGCATTTTATCATATATCAATAAGAGGATCTTCGTTATACAAAATGGGATTGTTATTGGTGACCTCTCATCTTTCAATTGGGAATCGAGACTCTATTTCCATTACATTAAACAAAATGTATAATTTTCACAAAAGGTTATTTCAAACAATACAATATCTTGCATTGATATCCAAATAGATCATCATTCTTTGTTGGAACAATTGTCAGTTCTCGGGCTACTTCCATGACTTGGGTTATTAGGATGATTTTTTTTTTTATTGCATTGATTGATTTTTTCATCTTAATATTTTTCCATTTGAAAACATAAAAAAAAAAGTGTAATGAGTGTATCTCTTGGTGAGAAAAATGAAAATTGAAATAAATAATATACATCAATGTAAATCAAATAACAATGTACCATAGCAAGAAGTGACTCATGAACTATACACATGGTTTCAAAACCAAGTTTCATGCCTTGTTGCAAAAACTCTTATGTTGGTGTAATTCCATACTTTGTTTCCTGTAAGTTTTATACCCCATTATAAATCATAGATATAAAGAATTTTTTTGTTATATTAATTATAAACTCAGAGAAGTAAAACAACATAGACACTTATAAATTCCAAACTTATTTTTTGATATACCAACATATACTCACAACCCATATTTAACCCATTGTTAATCAATTCTTCTTATGGATCTTGTTTGTATGTTAACGCTTATTTGAAGACATTCAAGGATCATTGTTGTAAAACAACTTAAAATATACAAAAATGAAACATTGGTGGTGTTGTAGTGGCTACAACCACTCTCCAAAATTTTGGCTCATGTGCAAATTTCAGAGCCTACCTTGGATCCTACAATCGATCGACCTTGGTCACTTGTTGGTACGTTGATGATCTCAAGCTTCCCCTCCTTGATCTTAAGCGTTTTCCATGTTCTCATATTTATGCAACATGTGACATATTTTGGCATAGGGATTGTTGTTTTTCATGGAAAGGGGATGTTGTTTTGCTTCAAGGGAAAGCATGCACGCATGAGTTGTTATCATAACATAGAAATGTTTCACACTCACTTCATGGACTCTTGTCACAAAGGTTGTTGCATCAAGTAAAGTATGTTTTATACATTATGGATGGTCTATGTTGCATCACTAAGTGTTTGAGTGTGATCATAGTCAAGTCCTATCACTGTTTACATCTGTGTCATTAATCTCACACTTAGCCATTTCATAAGTAACCTAGCCTCATCCAGCTTCCCGGAACTGTGCACTTTGCTTCTGTGACCCTCAAGCTCTCTCCCTTGTTGGAAATGCACAGTGCACAGAGACCCCAAACTCCCTTGGCATCCAAACCTGTGTAGTGGTTTCCTCCAATGTCCTTCCCGCAACCAAAACCCATTTTCTCCAGAAACTGCGCAGTATTGTCCCTCAGCTGCTCAGTCTACCTTGCAACCTGAAATTGTGCAGATGTGTCCTCCCAAAACCCATCCCGCAATAGTGCCTTTCATCTAGTACTGCGTAGTAATTCCTCTCAGCTGCCTGGGCTGCATTGCACTCAGAAACTACACAAAGGTTCCCTCTTAGGACCTCAACCCACAACAGTGTCCTATGCCTCAAAACTGCACAGTGTTGTCCAAGCTGCCCTATCTGTCTTGCACTCAGAAACTACACAAATGGGCCTCCTAGTAGGGAAAATTTTAGGGGCTAATATTCGCAAGTGGGCTAATATTCCATGCTTTTTCCAAAAAAAAAGACTCACAAATTTCCATTTTTCTAAAAATGAATTCGCCCAAATTTTATAGTATAAATTTATTTTACCTTAAAAATCGCCAATATTATATATTGTCTAATATAAAATAATTTGAACTATAAACATTTTTACAAAATTATCATCAAACATTTTAAAATTTGGATATTAGGGACTAATAATATTCACCAAGGTTGTTAAACTTTAAGATAAACCTCCACAATTAAAATTTCCCCTTCCTCCCAGCGATTTACCTGGCAGTAGTCACTGCCTACTAAAACTATGTTGATCTGTCTCTTAGTGACTACAGGAAAAGGTGACATGCTAAGATCACTCCCAAGGAGTTGAGGAGAAGGACTAACAGACCAAGTGATGGAAAAATATCAGGACCACATGAAAACTCAATTGGATGCATGATCATCTTGAGGGTAAGTATGGTAAGTAAAGAACACCTTTCAAAGTACACCTCTTAGTTGAGTTTCCATGACTGCTTGTCATTTTCATATCATCTTGTCTTCAATAACATGCATGTTTGCAAACAAAGAAAAAGTCATTTCATGTATTTCCTTAGCATGTCATGATTTCTTTTTGCTTGTTTGACCAACTATCGTGTTTAGCATGTTGATTTCTATGTCATGCTTGAGACCTTGTTCTAGTGATGTTGAAGGTTTGTGTTTGGTTGTATGAGTTATGTTCACTATGTAAACATCTATCGCACTCACACACGAAGTTGTAAACAATGTCATGCAACTGTCATCACAATCGTTTAATGATCTATCTCAAGTGTCACACTTATCACTCTTAACCGTTAGACAATCACACTGAGACATAATGTCTTGTTGGTTTGAGGTGTCTTTTCATTGCTTCATGTTGAGTGTGTGTTCGCAAGGTTGTGTATACGCAAGTTCACTAGCTCACACACAACCATTTTTCTGAAAATATGTTGACTGTACCACCCTCCATCAGCTAGACCTCCACTGAGTTGTATTGCAGAGTCTCAGCCCTTAGTGACCAAAAATTTGTTGCCCAGAACTGCACAGAGCTTGAGGCTTACCTCTAAGAAATCTACAATATGAAATTCTGAAATCAACCCAGCTGACTATCACCCAGAATAACATAGAAGTTTCCCAAGAAGGCATCATAACCTATGCTCCCCGCAATCCTATCCATCAAGCCTCCCGCTAGTCAACCGAAGAATTTGACTTGAGCAGTGACCCAGGGTTTCACTCATCTCCAAAACTGCGCAGAAATTGCCTGCTTTCAATTCCTGAAGAAACTACATAGACATGAGGGACAGACACCCACTTCTTATCACTGCACTGTCCTAGGAAATTGCAGAGCTTTTCTAGGTAGTCCCCTTGCTGACCTACTCTCCACTCTACATGAAAACTACATAGTTTTCATTGACATTCCACCTGCTTCCCAACACCCTTCTTAGCTCAGAAACTGCGCAGTCATGTCCTACTTGACTACCTCCCAGAACTATGTAGTTATGAATAGTAGGCTCCTATAGCCCAATCCTGACCTCCTCTAGAAAACTACACAGATTTCACTGCCAATGCCTCCTACTACCCATGTTTCCTTCCTTGAAAAAACTGCACAATTCTACTTCCTAGCTGAGCCATATCCTACAAATGTCACTACTATCCCAGCCTACTCAACCCAACCTCGCAGTGACATCCGCGCAGTATTTCCTAGCAGTGCCCCGGAGCCTTGCATCCTAGCCTAACATCTGCTCTGCATTGTTTCAGAGCCTTGTCCTCCCTCCTAGTCACCTTCACCTGGAAACAAAAAACAATGCATCATGGTAGCTAGGGGATTTCTGGATTTGATGTCGTCTCTTCATAAGTGATTGCAGAAATAGGTGCATGGATGAGACATGGTGCAACGATGAATAGGATGAACAAGGAGCACATGCTAGAAGACTTGCTCACGGTTGGATGAACACACAAAGCATACCAGGTAGAAATCAAAGGAGACACATGCACATGCATAAATCATCAAATGAACACGAAGGCCATCAAAGGCCCCACACGCTTCTTCATATGGAGGTGAAGATATAATACACCAAGAGCACACTCATCACTCAGCAACACAACAGCTCGACATGAACAACACAGCCAGCATGTGCATACCAACAGTGTCATGTTGAGTTGTGTCATGAGTCGCCTCGACCACATCACTACTTTGGGTCATACTTGTGCAATCAATGTAATGTAACGTGGAAGTCCAAGAGACCCACGGATGAATTTAAAGAGTCATGTAAGTGAAATAGTCATGAGGGAAGTTAAAGAGTCATAAGATCCAATTTCACCCTTGGCTATATATACCCCCTCATTTGTACATGCAAAACACTTTTCACCTTGGCACCTTGCACATAGCCTTGAGAGTCTGTAATATTTAATTTGAGGAGCAATCAGTGGCTCTAATGCTCCACTAATGGGGTTAGTGATGTATGGTGTACAAATGTGTCTTGGAAATTTCTCTTAATTTAGAAGCTTGTCATAGGCCAACACGTTTTCACACATGTATTATGTTCATTTGTAAGACTATTCTTTGGATGCATGTGATGCATGTTGCTTTAACTTGTGCTAATATAGTTGAACTATTTCAATTTTTTTAGTGCATATCATGTTGGAAATGTTTGTATCAGTTTTTATTGTTGTCTTTCCCATGTGGACTACTCCACTGGGTGTTGTACATGTTATATGTTCACTTTCCATTTGTGACTACCGCATCCATGTGGCCTACTCTTTTGGAAGTTCCGCATATCATGTTGTGTGATGTGTCTCTACCTAACTTAGGACTACTCCCTTTCGACTTGAGACTCACTCTCACCCTCTCCCTCTGGAATGAAAGAACTTAGACACAAGTTGCACTAAGCATTCACCAGGCACATGAACCTCATTGTTTGAAGACTAAGTATACCACTCTCATGTTCTAACAAGCAAGAGCTAAGACATATCTTTAAGATAATCTCAATCGGGCCATCATACCAGATGGGAATCCTACACCAAAAGGTGTGAGGTCTAGTTGGGATTTCATTCCAAGGAGATCCTTTGAATGTTGGTGGATCCAACACCATCAACATTTATGGCACTAGAAGGAGGGCCAAATGACAAGTTGAGCCCTCACAAACTGTTTTGAATCTTCGCATACTTATCATGACTAACTGCAAAATTCCTCTTTCGAAGTGTATGTCGTATGGAAAGGACTTTAAAATCTTGGAGAAGATTTGGAATGACTTGTCACATGACACATGCGATGGTGAAGGTGGAGAAACCTTGCTTAGACACACAGTTGTCGTCATAGGCTCCTGTGAAATGCATGAAATCCATGAAGATTACATTACCTACGCATTGTTCACATTCATGCTTCAAAGACACCCACAGTATGATTTGCCACATTGCCTGAAAAATATATTCACTCTTTCCATCAGTTGTTTGCGAAGATAGTCCGTGCTCTCAATCATTTTGAATGTAAAGAACTCAATAAAGAAATTTTGAAATTAATGAAAGAACTTGATGAATCCATTGAGAAATTTCATGCACACTTTTGTAATCTTACATACCGATTTCCTGAAGATGAAATTGATTGGGAGTTTCCTAATGGAATATTTTAGTATCTTTTTTACATATCCA
Organism: Pinus taeda; assembly: GCA_000404065.3. Classification (NCBI taxonomy): domain Eukaryota; kingdom Viridiplantae; phylum Streptophyta; class Pinopsida; order Pinales; family Pinaceae; genus Pinus; species Pinus taeda. Next base: position 157,556 of record APFE030423908.1, on the reverse strand, counting down.
AAAATATTGAATTCTTAGAATCATTCGAACACCTCCCAGCATACCTCGGTGTTAGAGCTGCCAAATCTAAGATAGACAAGGTCGTTGTCACAAGTGATTGTCCATACTCTTCTCATCAAACAGCTCTAGCTCTACAGTATGAGGTGGGAGAAGGTGCACACACATCTGTTGAATTGTCACATCCTCCCACCCCATCTACTCTTAGTGTCTATGTAGATTTGGCTTGCAAGCCTACTGGTTTTCACAGGACTCATTCCCTCAACCTCTGTCTCCACATTTCATTGATCCTTCGAATTGTACTATGTTGTGTTCTCCTGTTCTGGACTCCACATCTTGTGTTCACGAGGATCAAGTTGTCAATGAAGTTGGTGTTGTGTAGCAAACCTATGTTTTCATTGATATGGATTTAAACAAGAATGCAACAAAAAAATTTTTAAGATGAAACTCACGCCTTTTGACCTTTACAAGGGTACGCACCCAACCCTTGACATACAGAGCGTACAAATTACAAATATAACCATCAATACAAAGATGCAGTAGAAATAACACTTCATTTCATTAATATCATATACTGAAATATGCTTACAAACAAAATGGAAATAAGGCTAGCTTAGGCGATGGTAGCTTATTTATGAGAAGAGATGTGGGGGATACATGCCTTTGAGCTATGTTAAAATGAGGCTCGAATGCCTATTTATTATTGAGAAACAATGGAAAACCATAAACATCCAAAAACCTAACCCTAGGAGATGAAGTTCCAAACTATGGGCCCCGTTTGGGTAAATTGGTACATCAACTTCCCGGGGTCATAACTTTGGCATACAGTCTTTGTTTGACGCGCAAAATACCTCATTAGAAATATCTATCTGAGGGTTGTAGCTTTTGAATGGCCAATATCAGTCCACAACTGATGTTGGCCATGTGTTTCCCAAAAAAATGTCGTTGAGGGTCTTAAAATGTCTATAGAAGCTCAGGACCTGAAAAACTGCGAAAACTCGTAAATTGTGTTATAAATAAAGAAAATAAAAAAATTGAAAGAAACAATGGTGGGGGTCCAAATTGAATAGGTGGGTGGCTAGAAATATCCACCTAGATCATTCCTCCCCCCTTAGGTACCAATGGTACCCATTGCGTTGAGTTCCTCCATGAGATGAGGAAACTTCTGCTGAACTTGGTCCCTATTGAGTTGTTATGCAATCTCTGATGTGTCCAGTAATGGTGGGAAGCATTGTTAAGGGAAATCCATATTGAACACTAGTTGCAAGCCAAGGAATGGGGGAATTTTTTGCTCCAAAGAATTGTCTCCCACAACCGTGGTAATGGTGTCAAGACTATATCGGAGTGGTCTAAGATTCTGATGGGCTCCGGTAAGGCGTTCTTTCCACAAATGCAACCAAAATTTGCTGCCCACCTAAAACTTGTGTGGCATCCTATGTTGATCATGTTGGTGCTTGTACTTGGAATTTTTCACAATGGAGTTGTGATATATTTCCTTGTTGCGTAGAGGTGCTCTGGAAGTCAGATCAAATGAATGCTTGACCTGACAGTGTAAGGGTACACTTGTGGGTGAGGAGAATATGTCCCTGTATTCTTCCACGACTGTATCCACTTGCTTTTGCTACGTGGAGGAACCATTCCTTGGGGCCATGGATGTGGTTGCGCTCTTCCCCTTACTTTGTGAGCGAACCAGAAGGAAAATAAATTTCCTAGTTTGTGAAATCATCCTATTGTATTTCTTTGTAGTGATAGAAGCAATATCGATAGGTGGAGTTACCTCTAGTATCATGTATAGCATATTACCCAAAGAAATGATCATAGAGTGAGGTCTAGACTCATATGCAACATGTCACTTCCACAAGTATGGTTGTCCCAAGAATACATCACAAACGTAAAGAGGAGAAACATCACATAATACCTCATCTGTGACGGGCTTGATGCTATAGGGGAAGTGGCACTACTAACTGACTCAGAGATCTCGTCCTTGGTGAAGCTACCTGATACTATATGGTTGTGGGCATGGTGTAGTTCGTAGGTCTAACTGCTTCATGAACTCTGCTAAAATGAGGTTCTTTTTGTTGCCACTATCAATAATGAATTACAGCGGTGAACCCTTCACCCACATTTGTGAGTGGAAAACACACTCCCCCTCCTCTAGATCTTCAGGCTCATTCTTTTGGATCTTGGCAGTGGCAACAGTGTCACTGGGATCCACATCAACAATATTCTTTCCTTTGTTATTCCTCTTGTTGAGCTCTGAATGAGGTTCAAAACATTTATCTCGTTTTGAAGCCTTCAACTCGGCCACCAAAGACTGCCTGGTCCGACACTCACTTGTGTTGTGAGTGGGGCTCTTATGGAACTCACACCACTTTCCTGTGTCCTTCTTTGACTTCATGACGGTGTTCTTTTCTTGCAGCTTCAACAATTTGTCTTGGGTCACCCCACCTTGGCTTTGTCCTTTGTTCTTTGGATTCACATGTCCAAATTCTTGCTTCTTTTGTTTAAACTTTTTCTCGATCTTGATAGCATATCAGTACTCTGTTCCAAGCAATGATATGTCTAGGAACTCCATCTCATCCTAGATGTACCTATGTAGGCAGCCACGGTTCTCGAGTACCAAATGTTTCTCAGAATCCTTGATACCCAACATCATGCAAAGGGTACGAAAAACATTTGTAAACTTTGGCACATATTGGGCCCTTCCCTGCCACAACATGGTTCAATTTATGTATTTATCCTCATAGCTCCCAACAGGGTAGTACTACTCCTTGATGGTGTCCTGGAATGAATTCTAAGTGGGTGCAACTGAAAACAGTGAAATCATATTTTCATCCTTCTACTCACAGTAAGTTTACCACCAGTCCTTAATGTGGGTGGCGGCTTTCAGAAGAGAAAAAGTAATATTTTCCCGGCTGGATAAATCATGAACATAAAAGTATCCTTCTAGAAAATTTTACCATTTATCTACTGGTTTGCATCTACTTGGACCTCAAGTATGGGAATGTCAAATTTAACTTGTACCTTAAAAGGAGTGGAGCCTCTAGAGTGGCTGCTAGATGTGGATGTGTCGCTAGTGGGTAACCTTTAAAGGATCTGGGCAAACTTGTCCATCATCACGTTCCTTTGTTGCTCGAAGGCTTCTTTAAGAAAGATTTTGATAGGATCTCCTACCCCCTCGTCTTTCTTTTCATTTACCATGGGAGTCCATCGAGATTTGTGAGGCTGTTCTTGCGAAGGTTTGACCAGTTCAAGCCCTAATTCCTTATATCCCGACCTTGTTGGGGACATGCAAGGAAATACAAAGAAAGAGCAGACTGCTCTAATACCACTGATCTAGATTTAAATAGGAACACAACAAATTACATATATAACCATTAATATAGAGAGGCGATAGAAATAACACTTCATTTTATTAATATCAAATACTGAAGTATGCTTACAAACAAAATGGAAATAAGACTAGCTCGAGCAATGGTAGCTTATCTCTTAGAAGAGATGTGGCAGCTGTATGCCTCTAAACTATGTTACAATGAGGCTCGAAGGCCTATTTATTATTAATAAATAATGGAAAACCTTAAACATCCAAAATCCTAATCGTAAGAGATGAAGCGCCAAAATATGGGCCCCATTTGGGTAAATTGGTACATCAACTTCCTAGGGTCATAACTTTGGAATATGATCTCTGTTTGACGCAGAAAATACCTTGTTGGAAATATCTATCCACGTACTACAACGTTTGAATGGCCAACATTGATCTACACCCCTTGTTGGCCCTGGTTTTCCAAAAAAACATCATTTAGGGTATCAAAATGGCTCCGAAAGTTTAGGACCCGAAAAACTGTCAAAAATAATAAATTACCCTACAAACAAGAAAACTGAAAAAACTGAAAGAAATTATGGTGGGGGTCCAAATGGAATAGGTGAGTGGCCACCAATATCCACCTGGATTAGTCATCCATGATGAGTGTGTGTGGGAATCTGAAGGAGAACCTGCGGTGAAGGATGACTCCCTTCCATCCGCACCTCACCCACTCCATCCTGACATTTCTTGTGATTCTGTCACTTTTGATTTTCCTTGTGAAAACCCGTCTTTGGATGTTTCTACCTCTGATCATTCACAAGACACACTAGATGCCATCCTATCATTACATTGTGGAGAGGACACTTCTTCCTTTGAAAATACATGCCATCTTTCATCTGTCATTTCTGAAAACACAGAGGGTGAACATCCTTGTTTCTCATCAACCCATCTACATGATTCATCAGATCATGAGGATTCCGATGAACATCCCAAATTTTTTGATCATGGTTGTCATGATATTTGTAATTCTTCATTTGATCACAATATTTATTCACTTGATGTCAATCTTTCTAAGCTAGTGGTCTCCAATGATCTATCTATTGACGAAGTGGAAACCACGTAGGTCATCGAGGGACTTTAGCTTGAGCTAATGGTTATGTCAAGCCCCCATTATCCCGAGGTTATTTCCACTTCCGATCAGAAATTTTTTGAAACACCCAAGTCTCCTCAACATTCTACCTCGCATTGAAGATCAATCTAATACACATAGTTTACTTCCTCCACTCGAATCACATTATCCCATCGCTCATGCATTGGAGGAATATTACAAAACAAGCATGCTTGCAAAGCATAAGTTGTCTGTCTTTCTCATGTTCACTCGTATGTCATAGTTCAAAGAGTGTGTATAATTACCATCTACATGCAGTACATCACAACACCAGGGTACGTCTGCAGAATGTTTGTCTTATGCATTTACTCTTTTCTTCTTTGTGGATGCTTTAGAACTCGATGCATGTTCATCTTCGTTATTCTATCTTTCTTATTCACTAGTTTACATGTATATCTTTCTTGTTTACCATTCATTTGCTAACATGGGTCAGCCAATGCGCCAGTGTCTACATTGGAAATATCACTTTACGTGAGTAGGCCCATGCATTGTTTAGCGTAGGAGTAGGAGTAGTCTTTGATTTCTTGCTTTGCTTTACTTTTTGGTTTGCATGTTTTCTTTGCTTTCTTACTTGGTTTTCTTTTCTTTCTTGCTTACTTTGCTTGCTTTTTTTCTTTTTCTTTACTTCTATTTTTCTTTTTCTTTCTTTGCTTGCTTGTACATGTAGGTTAGCCTCTCATGAAACTATGTTTGGCTCTTGAGACAAGCCGGGAAAATATAAGAGCACTTTCATAACTATCAACACTTGGTTATCTATTGTCCTCTCTCTTTATGAAGACCTTGTTGTCTTCGTTGATGATGCCTTGATGGAAATACGTTCTGTTCAGAGTGAGTCTTGGTAAAAACACAATGCTTGCATTGTTAACTAGTACCGCCCACTCTATCTGGTTCTTTTGAGTTAACCCTTGTCAACTTAGTCAAGTAGAGTAAGATGAGGTGGAAAACTTTAACAAGTATTTGAGAGGTATATATAACATACTTCTTTGAAGGAACAACATCTTCTACTCTCAATAAGTCAGGATCCCTCTTCTGCCTCTGAAATAAATAAGTGCATATGCATATTTCTTTGAAAAAAAAATAATAATAAAAACAAAATGAATAAGGTGAAAGAATATAAATGCTTCATTTTTAGAGAGCTGATACAAGTAACTTTGTTGGGGTACTGAACAAGCTCGCTGGTAGTGGAGTGATTCTTGTGTTCCTGTGTGACTCCACCGAGGTACTGTTCAGGTTTTCTTGCAACGGAGAAACAACAGAGATGAAATTTAAACTCCGACAATTATATTACTCGTGCATCAATATACCCCTCATCCCCAATCAAAACAACTGAGTTGAATTGGCTTGGAATGTGTGTTGATTGATCAAGAGAATGGTAGGGACTACATATTTCACACAAGATAGTGCAGAAGCCATCACGATCAAAGAATCAAACAATACTTCCGGAAGGGTTAGATTCGCTTTTGATGAAACAAGGTCATATAGAGAACTAGAGTTCTACCAGTGTGTCACCAATGTTGTAGCACTACAACCACCCTCCAAAATTTTGGCTCACATGAAAATTTCAGAGCCTACCTTGGATCCTACGATCAATCTCCTTGGTCACTTGTTGGTAAGCTAATGATATCAAGCTTCCCTTCCTTGATCTTAAGCGTTATCCATGTTCTCATCTTTATGCAACATGTCTCATCTTTGGGCATAAGGATTGTTGTTTGGCATGCAAAGGAGATTTTTTTTTTCCTTCAAGGGAAAGCATGCATGCATGAGTTTTTATCATCACATATACATATTTCACAGTCACTTCATGCACTCTTGTCATGAAGTTTTTTGCATCAAGAAGAGTATGTTTTATACCTTCTGGATGGTCTACATTATATCACTAAGCATTCGTGTGTGATCATAGTTGAGTCCTATAACTGTTTACATTTGTGTCACTAATATCACACTTAGCCATTTCCTAAGAAACCTAGCTTCATCCAACTTCCTAGAACTATGTACTTTGCTTCTACAACCCTTAATATTTCTCCCTTTCCTGCTTCAAATGCACAGTGCGTAGAGACCCCAACCTCCCTTAGCATCCAAAACTGTGTAGTGGTTTCCTCCATTGTCCTTCCCCCAGCCAGAACCCATTGTCTCTAGAAACTACACAATATTGTCCCTCAACTGCTCAGTTTGCCTTGCAACCTAAAACTGCGCAGATGTGTCCTCCCTGAACACATCTCGTAGCAGTGCCTTTCATCTATAAAATGCGTAGTATTGTCTCTCAGCTGCCCGGGCTGCACTGCACTTGAAAACTATGTAGAGGTGTCATCCCAGGACCCCATCTTGCAGTAGTGTCCTATTCCTCAAAACTCTACAGTGTTGTCCAAGATTCCCTATCTATCTTGCATTCAGAAATTGTGCAGATGCGCCTCCCAGGGATTCACCTAGCAACAATCACTACCCGCAGAAATTGTGTTGATCTATCTCTTAATGACTATAGGAAAATGTGACATGCTGAGATCACTCCTAAAGAGTTGAGGAGAAGGACCAAGATACTAGGTGATGGAAAAAGATCAGGACCGTGTGCCAACTCCATAGGATGCATGATCATCTCAAGGATAAGTATGGTAAGTAAAGAACACCTTTCAAAGTACACCCCTTAGTTGGGTTTGCAAGGTTGATTGTCATGACCATTTTATCCTGTCTTTAGTAACATGCATATGTTCAAACACAAAAAAGTCATTTCACATATTTCCTCTACATGTCTTACTTTCTTTTCTCTTGGTTGACCAACTTTTGTCTTCAACATGTTGATTATTATGTCATGCTTACATCCTTGTTCTGGTGATGTTGAAGGTTTGTATTTGTGTGTATGAGTTTTGTTCACTATGTAAACATCTATCACACTCACACAAAAAGTAAAAAATGTCATGCAAGTGTCGTCATAGGCATTCAATGATCTATATCAAGTGTCACACTTGTTGCTCTTAACCGTTAGACAGTCACACTGAGACATGTTCTCTTGTTGGTTTGAGGTGTCTTGTTGTTGAGTCATGTTGAGTGTGTGTTTGCAAGGTCATGTATCCATGAGTTCACTCGCTCACATACTTAGCCATTTTTTTTTAAATCTATCGACCGAACCACCCTCCATCAGCTAGACCTCCATTGAGTTGCACTGCACAGTCTTAGCCCTCAGTGACCAAGCAGTGTTACCCAGAACTGTGCAAAGGTTGAGGTACCCCTCTAGGCAGTCTACACTGCGCAATTCTATTATCAACCCAACTAAATGTCACCTAGAATAGCGTAAAAGTCTCCAAAGAAGCCATCTCAGTCTGCACTCCACGCAATCCTATCCATCAAGCCTCCTGCTGGTCAACCGAAGAATTTGACTTGAGAAGTGACCCAGGGCTGCACTCATCTCTAGAAATATGAAAAAAATACCTACCTACACTACATGAAGAAACTGCACATACATGACGGACAAGCACCTGCTGCATGTTGCTACATTGTCCTAAAGAATTTTGCATTTTTTCCAGGCAATCCCTTTGCTGGCTTGCTCTCCACTCCTCCTAAAAACTATGTAGTTTTCATTGATAGCCCAGTGACTACCTAGAACCCCACTCAGCTCGTAATCTGTGCAGTCATGTCCTTCTTGACTGCCTCCCAGAAATGCACAGTTCTAACCAGTAGGCTCCCACAGCCCGATCTCAATCTCCTTTGGAAAATTGCATAGTTTTCACTGCTAGTGCCTCCTGTTGCCTACACTGCCTTCCCTGCAAAAAATGCACAATTATGTCTCCCATTTGAGCCATATCCTACAAATGTCATTTTTTTCCTAGACTGCTCAACCCAACCTCTCAATGACCTCTGCACAGTTTTTCCCAATAGTGCCTTGGAGCCTTGCATCCCAGCCTGACATGTGCTCTGCACTGTTTCAGAGCATTGTCCTCCCTCTCGGTCACCTACACCCGTAAACGAAATACAATGCATCATGGTAGACTAGGGAATTTCTAGATTTGATTTCATCTCATCATAAGTGATTGTAGAAATAGGTACATGGATGAGACATGGCACAATGATGAATGAGATGAACAAGGAGTGCATGCTAGAAGACTTGCTCGAGTTGGACGAACACACGAAGCATACCAAGTATCAACTAAAGGAGACACATGCACATGCATGAACCATCAATTGAACACCAAGACCATCAAATTCCCTGCTTGCTTTTTCATGTGGAGGTGAAGATATGATATACCAAGAGCACACTCATCACTCAACAACATAGTAGCTCGACACGAACAACATAGCAAGCATGTGCATACCAGCAATGTCATGTCAAGTTGTGTCATGAGTCACCTCAACCACATCACTACTTTGGGTCATACTTGTGTAATCAATGTAATGTAACATGGAAGTCCAAGACACCCACGGATGAAGTTAAAGAGTCATGTAAGTCGAATAGTCATGTAAGTCGAAGAGTCACAAGGGCCAGTTTCACCCTTGGCTATATATACACCCTCATTTGTACATGCAAAAAACTTTTCACCTTGGCTCCTCCCACATAGCCTTGAGAGTCTGTAATCTTTTCTTTGAGGAGTGAGCAGTGGCTCCAATGCTCCAGTACTAGGTTTAGTGATGTATGGTGTACGAATGTGTCTTGGAACTTTTGCTTAATTCAAAATCTTGTCATAGGCCAACACATTTTCACACATGTATTGTATTCATTTGTGAGACTATTCTTTAGATGCTTGTAATGTATGTTGCTTTAACTTGCACTAAGATAGTTAAACTATTTCGATTGTTTTAGTGCATATGATGTTGGAAATGTGTTGTATCAATTGCTATCGTTGTCTCACCCATTTGGACTACTCCATCAGACACTAGATGAACTCATTCTTGTAAACTTGTTATAATGTCTATCGCACTTGTATGAACTACTTTGTTGGGTATTGTATGTGTTATCTATTCACTTCATGTTTGTGACTATTACATCCATGTGGACTACTCCATAGGAAGCTGTGCAGATCTTGTTGTGTGGTGTGTCTCTACCTGAGTTGGGACTACTACCTTTCGACTTGAGACTCACTCTCACCCTCTCCCTCTGCAATGAAAGAAATTAGACACAAGTTACACTAACCACTCACCAGGCACATGAACCTCACTGTGTGAATACTAAGTATACCACTCTCATGTGCTAGTAAGCAAGAGCTAAGGCATATATTTAAGATAATGGAAATAGGGCCATCATACCAAATGTGAATCCTACACCAAATTATGTGAGGTCTAGTTGGGACTTCATACTGGGGAGATCCCTTGAATGTTGGCGGATTCAAAACCATCAACAATGAGTTATAAGGAAATATTAACAATTAATCACAAACTTTGATATCAACCCTTTTCTTCCATGTCGTCCTGTTTTATCTGATGAATGAGTTCCATTTTGTTTTATTTTCTGCAAGAAAATACTTGAAAAATAATACTTAATGTTAAATTATTTGTTTATATAAACAAAGTCAATCATGATTGCATACATTTGAAGCACATTATTGCTAATATGGATCCTCCTGTGATGCAATTATGTCCATTTATTTGACCATCTAATTGTACATTTTTTTGGACATTCCTACTAGAGTGTTTTGCATATCAACTCATTAATCCTTTGGGATTTTCACAATCTTCGTGAAAAAGGTAATAAATTGTTTTTATATTGATATATGAAAACTAAATATAACAAAATTTATATTAATAAATGAATGGTTTGTAGTAATATATACATATAATTCTAGTAATATATACATATAGTAATATTGCCTTTTGAATGATTATTTTTTTGTTGTATGTTTTTGTTATTGCAAGTCTGACAGGTCTCATTGACCATTTCTCTAGAAATGCTTCCTATAGTTTAGATATAATTTGGTTCTTGGAATCCTTGGATTGATTTTTGTTTTGTAAATGGAAATTACATCTATACATTCATTCCACTATATCCCTCATAGTTTTGTCAAAAAAGGCCCCCCTTTCATTAACGTTAAACACCACTCTAGATGATCTAAGGACCAATTCATCATCATTTACATATTCTATAATTTTTCTTTTCATAGAACAACATTTATCTTTACTTTGTTGTTGTTCCCTCTACAAAATTAAACATATATGAATTAACAGATTTTTTAAAACATGCTATCTAATATTCTTAAGTATATTATTAATGAAAATTCAAAAAATAAAAAAATATATTGAATAGTATTTTCTCATTTACTTGATTCATTGGTCTTCTGTAGTTTTTCTATCAAGATTTTACATTATTTTTCACTTAGATTAAAAATAAAATTATTGACCTTCTTCATTTTGTGGCTTTGCATGAAACACACTAACCAATACATATTAGTTAAACTTACATATAGTTCAAACATATTAATATTGCAAATAATTTACAAAGAACTTTCCTTCTCTCCTTTTTTGTGTATGTTATCATTATGTCGAACAATATTTTTGTTACTTGGAAACTTCTCAGGCATTTTTTATCAATATACAACCTGTACCATTCAATAAAATATCCATTAAATATATTTATACATAAATCAAATAATTTTCAGCCAAAAATAGCTCTGGTAACGGGTGTGATTAATTGAATAAGCGCCCTGGTGCGTTTAATATACTAAACACACCAGGAATTTTATTATTCAACATTGACAATAAAAAATATTATTTTTAAATAATTTAAAATTATGTTGGATTTCAAGCCTCTATGGAAGTTTTTTGTAGCTTCATGTTCCGGATTGTCCACAGTTTCAACTTCATTCTGTCGACGTTTCAAACCCCAAAGGGGGTCCATAATCTTTCATTCATCTCTATCTTTCTGATTTGTCCTGATGATGGACCCCCTTTGGGGTTTGAAACGTCGGCAGAATGAAGTTGAAACTGTGGACAATCCGGAACATGAAGCTACAAATTTAAAATTATGTCGATGCTATTTGGCAAAGGTGCGTTGGTGTGTTATATTACACCAAGTGCACTAATAAACATATTGGATAGGGTTGACAGAATTTGGTGTGATATGTAATGATAGAAGGACCATCAACATCGGCCAATTATATTACACAGACCATATCGTGAATCATAAATCGTTTTTAAAAAAATGGACAATGCCAACAAGTTTTGTATATGAATCAATAAGTGAGTCCCCTACTTTAATGTTGAATTCCCTATATATAGTAAGTACACAAACCCATCAAATGTAAAATGCATAAAATGAAAAACCCTAATTGTTAAGTGGTAGAGGGAGTTAAACCCTAAGGTGAAATTTTGCAGTCACATAAGAAGGAAGAAGCAAGGGTCTAAAGTAAGTATTGATTTTATTTTTTTTTTTAATTTTAATTAAATATAAATAGGAACAAATACCGTAACAAAAATTTACTAGTAAAATCAATTGTATTTTTTTTATTATGCAGGGTTTTTAATTTTATTTTTCTTAATTTTCAATATATCTAACAGAAATCGTAAAAAATTTAATAGTAAAATTTAAATTTTTTGTTATGCGGGGTTTTGAGTGAATCACAATAGCTTTCAAATTCTGGTGTTTCTACAGTTCCAAAATACTCTACTACTCCATAGTTGTTATCACCAAAAAATTATCACCTAGCCATTTTTAACTAGACAGGTTGAAATACACCATGTAGATTTAATTTTACCATAGTAAAATCACTTTCAATGTGGAAAATAATTTAGTAAACCACTTTTATTAAATTATTTTCTCATTTAAATAAAAAATCCATGAGAATAATTAGATAAATCATTGTCTATTTAATTTTCTCTAGGAATAATTATTAAATCACTATTTAAATAATTGTTCCTTGTCATATTTAACTAAAGTCTTTAGGAATAATTAAATAAATCACTATTTATTTAATTTTCCTTATTTTGGTTATTGGAATAATTGTTAAATCATTATTTAATAACTATTTCAATTTCACACCAATCTTAATTCTCGTGAAATAATTAATATCATTTTATTTGTTAACTATTTCTAAATAAAGATATTTAACCATTTTAAATATATTTTCCATCTCCAATAAATACAATAAAGTATTCCAGGTAGATAGATATTGATTTGGTTAATATTATTTTATTGTTCTCCATTTTCGAAATTAACTCAATACTTTGCTATAAATAGGAGGGTTTTTTATTCATTCTTGACCATGATCATAATCATCGTCACCATTATTGTCTTTTTTCTTTTGAGCTCCTATTTGAGTTCTCCACATTTTGTTTGTGTTTTTCACATATTGAGAGAGAAGATCATTTTCTAAAGCATCAAGGACTTCAAAGGACCCATAACATGGAGGGGGACTAATAGACCCATCTGTAGATCTCATTCACCAAGTGTTTTTAATAAAATATTTATTTAATTAAAGTATTTCCATTTGGGTTATTGCATTGGATATTTTTACTATTGCTTTCTATTCTGGATCATCTATACTTTTTGTTGCAAGTTTTCCATTTTTATTGTAGATCTGAATTGCTAGCAGTCATCAACTTGTTGTTAGGGTCACTTGTCACCTAGTGACTTAAGTGAAGTGTTTTTGGTACACCTAGGAAATTTCACACTAACAATAGTGCTCCCAATATGTATCTCTTCCAAATGAACTCTCTTTTCATTAAACCCTAACAAAAATTGTAAAATAAAAGTTATTAGTAAAATCAACAATAAAATTTAAAAATTTTACCATGCAAGGTTTTCATTGAATCACCATACCTTTCAACTTTTGATCTTCTAAATAGTTATGTTGCTACGAAGTATTTCATTGTTGCACAGTGCTCCCAGTATGTCTCTCTTGCAAATCATTCCCTTGAAATTTTGGGGAAAATAATGAAATAGTGAATACATTTTTACTATTTAAAAGACTATGAAATTATATTTCAAAAAAAAAATCGCAATTTTTTTCACTTAATCTAAACATCAGTGCGTTCAATAATAAAGAGCACCAATGCTTTTACATGGAAATCGTACCAAAAGTGTTGAGGCACCAAATTTTCTGAACGCACCAACATGATAGAACTCTCTTTTTTATTTTCAAAATCCTGAAATGGTGTGAGTATTATTTTAACACAATGGTGTGGTTTGTATTTAAATTCATCGATGTTGTAATTGTTATAAGAGCACCAACATGGTAGAATTCGTTTTTAGATCTGAAATCCCAGAAATAGTTGTGCACCAGTGTTGTTTTTATTTAAATCCATCGGTGTTGTTTCTTACAAGATCATTGATATAATAAAAAAAAAAATCGAAATGCCAGAAACAGGTGCGGTTATTATTTAAACGCCCTGGTGAGATTTTTATTTTAACACCTCAGTGCGATCATTATTGAAATGCATCTATGTGGTTAGTCGTGATAAGCACTGGTAGGGTTTAGAAGTTATCTGGAATTTTATTTTCACATAAAATGCCATATTCATCTCAAATTATCCTTTAGATGCATCCACATGAGTTACAGTAGTTCATAGTATAATTTTTTTCTTAAAATTGCTTTTTTCTTAAAAAATGGTCAGAAAACTATATTGAAATTTAGATTGTGGTTATATGATTCTCGAAATTAATTTTAGATATGTACACAAAATTTTATATCTGATTTTTCTCAAATGCAGGGAGAAATTATCATAATATCAAATGGCCAATTCTTTAAATTCTAGCTCGTTTAATATTGCTAATCAAAGTCCTTTGTGGAGTTATCCCTTTCCATCTCTAGCAAGTTCATATTTTATTTATATTTCGATCATCTAATTGAATTTATTTATTTTTTATCCATGTGAATTTGAATAAAAATGTTTCCAAATTTTGTAGGATCTTGATTTAGAATCAAGCTCAGATGCAGAAAATATTTCTCCATTTCAAAAACATCGGAAGCTCTTATCAGGAGTATCATATCGCAAGAAGTTGGTACATGAAAATGGATAGCCACTTCAGCCTGCCAATTGAGCATGGAATCTTCCATCCACAATCATGGACAAATAATGGTAATAATTGTTTGGTATAATGTAATTTCAAAAAACCAATTGCATTGATGTGCTTACTAATATCATTGATGTACTAATGTTCGATATTTTTTGAAATTAGGATTCTAGTGATGATTAGTGACCCACCTACCATCTTCTGGTGCACCCCACTACAACATCAAATCGAGAGAAAGTTTCATTAAGAGAAATAGTCAGAGAGGAAGCATACAAATAATGTTTGATTCAACCACCTATTCAATTCCCAATACATCTAGATTCACTAATTAGGAATGACTACAACAATAGTAGTTCTTCATCACAAGTTGGAAATGGAGGCAATTAAATGGAGGCAATCAAAAAGAGGTTGGTATGAATGATTCCTTACTGGATATGATTTCAATGGAGGAAATTTTGTTAGATGCATTCCAAAACAATGAACTAGAGGATGATGCTCATATAACTGATATCTTATTCGAAAGCCTAAAATCTACCTCCACCACCCCTCTCTTTGGACCTGGCAACAAGTCAAAGTCTACTTAGTTGGGGACAACAATGTTACTATATAACTTGAAAGCAAATTTTGGCATGTCGAATGCATGTTTCTTAGTAATAGTGAGGTAATTGATCTCATGATCGATCAATTTCATTATACTTTATCACATAATAAACATTAAAAATGGTTGATTTTATGAACATTAAATATTGACATTGTACAATTATATTGCCCACCAACTACAAGTTATTCAAAGATAAGGTTCTTCTAAATGATAATGTCTTTTTGGGTAGCTATGAAGAGGCAAAGTAGTTGTTGAAAATGTTGGGTGTTGAGTACATATCATATCATGCATGCCCAAATGATTGTATTCTATATAGAGGAGAATATGTAGATAAAGAGATATGTCTGAGATGTGTGCATGGCAAGTACTGTAAATAAATAAATAAAAATGGGTAAATCACATGGTCCTCCTCATAAAATATTGAGGCACATGCCCATAATCCCAAGGATTAATAGGATCTTTCATTGTAAAGAATTAGCTATGTTATAGGGATGGCATCCCAACAATTAGGAGCTATGTGAATCCCAACATATTCAATAGCCATGAACCATATAGAGGATACATGGCCTGAAAAATTCAAGGATTAAGTACAAATTCTACGACTTAGCATAGCCATGGATGGTGTCAACCCATATTGCCTCCAAAACACCAACTATTATGTCTGGCCTATAGTAGTGATTAATATCAATATCCTCCCATGGTTTTTTGTGAAGAATGAACATTTTATGTTGGCTCTCATAGTCCCTGGTATAATAAAAGTGAAGAATATGTATGTTTACTTACAACCATTGGAAGATGAATTGAAGAAATTATGAGAAGGGATACATGTGTATGATGTATCAAGACCATCCATGCCATGTATACAATAATTTCGCAGTTGTTGTAAAAACGTTATATCATGGATGTAAATGTTGTGGACCCTCTCTGAAAGCTAGGTGGCCTGACCACCTATGAGAGGTAGTGTATCATTGCTCCAAGGTATTCCTCCCAGAAGAACACCCTTACAGAAGAGAAATATCCACTTTAAACAGTAAACATAAAGAACCCACAGGCCTGCAATAATGACACTAGATGAATGGATTAAAGCATATGAGAGAGAGAAGAAGAAGGAGTTTGCATAAATGTTCTATGATATAGAATTCTTCAACACATTTGTTCATAAATTTCGCATTGGGATGAAAAGGAAATATGTCTTTTATGTGCTCACATATTGGGAGAATCTTAAGATTTCCCACTTACTAGATCCCATGCATATATTTAAAAATGTTTCATATTCTTTATGGAGGCACATATAATAGAAATAAAGTGACATATTCGTTGTTGGGAGAGATCTTGTTTCTTCAAAAACTAAAAAGAAACATTGGCCACGACTAGTAATTAGAGGAGAGGTTGGACCCTCTTGGTCTTTCAAAGAAGGTGATGTTCCATGGATTTTAAATAAAGATTATATTTCTTTGGCAAAGGAAGTTTTAATGGGTGTGAGGGTGCCTTCTTTATATGGGTCTTCACTATGGAGTTTCTTCATTGTGGAAGGCCATTTGTTGGGCTTGAAATCACATGACCATTTGAACCTTCTATGAGTGTGTATGTCAAAAACATGATTTTATTAGTTGTTATTATTTTTATGCAATGGGATATTTTATAATTTATTTTTGTATAATCATGTACTATTTAATTTGCAATGTCATTATCCTCTTCTCGTGCATGGGTGTGTGAACCATGACTCCCTCAAGACCTGCAATGTGCCTTATCTAAATTATTTGCATTTGTACGTTGGATCACATCAAGGGAGATTCATATGGATAGCATTCCATGGTGGTGTCAAGAGATATTTGAGTTTGTTTAAATGTTTGAGAAGGAACTCACAAAGAGTCTCATGGACTTACAGGTTCATCTTCTAATTCACCTAGTAGGTGAGTTTGAATTAGTTGGGGTGGTTTCTTGTCATTGGATGTTTTTCTTAGAGAGGTACATGAAGAAATTGAAAGTTTTTGTTCGAAAAAGGGAAAAACCCGAGTGGTCTATGGCAAAGGGGTATATATCATATGAGTCTTTCTATTATGCCAGTGAGTACATCAAGCATATCGACAACACACCATGTGCGGTGATTTGGGACTGTTGGAGTCAATCTAGTTATCCCTCCATCAGAGATCAAAACTCTTTTTTGCATTTCATGTTTAGGTGTCCCATCAGTTTCGATCAGTTGCATTTCGTTAGGCATGCCATAAATCTGACGGAATGGTTTGTGTCACTCATTCCCCTTGTGCTTGGCACTGCTAGCTCAGGTGTATTCATAAAAATCAAGTCTTGAAAGGTCATTTGCAGCCCTGTTTCAATTTCTAGGTCATGACAAGTGTTCTCGGTCATTAGGTCTATCACAGCTATCCCTGCAAAAAATTGTCAAAGAAAATCATTATTTCAACCAAATTTAAGGAGGAAACCAAAAATTCAGAAGTCTATTAATCCTGAAAAAGTGTAAAAGACAAAACATTACAAAGTGGGTTATCGACCAAGCAAAAATAAAATTGGAGTCTTTATAAAGATATTTCAATGAATTTTCAAATCATTGTACATGCCAAGAGTGGAGAAAATCATTCCAAGGTGAATTTGTGAGTTTGAGTGGAGATCGGTTCAACTTTCAGGCGTGCGATGCACTGCGTAAGGTGCGCGATGCATTGGCTACGCACGGCGCACTGGGCTCAAATCACCAGTGTTAATTTACAAGCGCGCGACACTTACAGTTTGGAGCCCGAAACTAGTTCGAAAACTCATAAAATCGCCTCCTCTTCACATAAACTTGTCAGGTAGGCTCACCTCCATTGCCTTTGCTTTGTTTTTAATGGTGAATGTGATGGGTTCGTGAATGATTTCCGTGGAGATCCGATTTTGAAAGCCCTCCTTTTATCAATATAAAAAGTGTTGTAGGGTTTGAAAACAATGTGTTACCAAGGTTGTATTTTTCCCCATTTCCCTTTGTTCCTCATTCCCAAATTTACCCATCATACTTCGCCATTTATTCCCTCATTAATCCTACACTACAATCCCTGAAATCCTAATCCCTCACCTCTATAAAAAATGCCTTAATCCTACCTAATATCCCAAAACCCTAAAACCCTTATCCTATATCTACATTTCCCCTTCCTTCCCTAATTACATTTTATTTCCAAAGTCCCTAATTCCCTAATGTTTTCCCTTTCCTAATATTCCCTTGTGCATTTGTTTCCCCTTGGTCACAACATTGTTAAAGCAAAGAGCAGTTTGCATTCAATTACACACACAGTTTTATATATCAGCAAACGTATTCCAGATATCTTGTTTTCAAAGTCATGTCAGAGACGGATTCAGTCTATGAGTAGGAGTATGACAGTGATTCTACAGCTGAGGTTAGTGTGCCACGGAGGTTTCACAAAAGTGGCAAAGGTGGTCTGCATGTCAGGGAGGAGCCTACTTCTTTGGCTCAATTACAGGCTTGCCCACTTGCAATGGATTGTTTTCAGCGTCGATCATGTTTCCAATACTGTGAGATGATCTCACAAACCCAGCATCATCATGAACTAGTTCATTTATTTGTTCTACATTTACATGATGGCCATGTAAACCTTGCCGAAGTAAATTTCACTTTGTCACCAAAGGCTATTGCTCAGGCCACCGTGATATCAAATGTAGGATAGGAATGGAGCAAATGCCAGTAGTTGGACAAATTCTACTATGAGCCATACATCAAACCTAGGTATATGAGACACCTGAGCATAGTTTTTCCTTTCAGATTCCTGAGGGATGCGTTTGCACCATTGATGAAACTCATCATTTGATATTTCAGTTGCGAGGGAAGATTCTCGCGTCTCTATGCGTACCATGTCCGTTTTTTGATTCATTTCACGAGGGTACGTATGATGAACATTTCGTACTTCATGTGTCGCAACATAGAGAGGATGGTGGCTTTAGTACAAAGGAAGACCCTAGCACAGCAGCATAGAAGTATATATCATTGCGCGCTGATCAAGATCATAGTGATACATCAATTGACACAGCAGGGCATTACTTGGGAGGACTTCATCTCCCGTGACTTCTTCACAACACCTCAGTCGCTTCCCGAGATAGTTCATGATGAGGGAGAGCCTTCACACCAGCTAGACATTCTTGAGACTGAGCATTTAAGTGCTCCATCGTATGTGACATACCAGCGAGGCCACAGGGCCTTATTTGCATCTACACGATGAGTACTATCTCCACCTGGGGTGGAAGGGGTCTCGTTGACTCCATCAACAGAGCGAGTATTATCTCCACATCATGTGGAAGGGGTCTTGCCTTCTTCTTCAGCACAAGTACAGATGCAGGACAGGGGCAAGAGGCCTATGCATGATGAGGGCCCTTCAGGAGGTCAGGACACGGATTTCACTATCATTGATGTTGATGCGAGCTCTCCTAGCTCGGAGCTAAAGGAGATCATCCGGGAGAAAAAGGCTGAAAATGACTCGCTACAAAAGAAATTGCAGATGGCCAAGTGGGTGATAAACTACTTGGAGCCGCGTAACAAATAGCTAGAGGATGAACATACACTTTATGAGCTGCGGCAAATCCATGAGAATCGAGAATTGGCCCGAAAGAGACTCGGTGATATGACACCGATTGATCGAGAGTCCATGCTCATCCGTGTTAACACTCATCTGGAGAAATTGTTGGCAAAGGCCAATAGGGACAAAGACATGCTTCTTCATATGAAAAATAATTATTGGGCTCGTGTGCATGTCTGCAAAGCAAAAATGAAGATTCTAAAGAGGCGATTGAGCAAAGCACTAAAATGGCAGAAAAAGCCTGATCCACTCCAAATTTTGGCTGAGGCTTCATTGGCGGGGCACAATACATGATGGAGGGTCTTCACTCCGAATTTGAGAAAATTCAGAGAAATTTTTGTCATTTTGAAAAATTTTGTCCTAAAACAAGTTTTTTGGCTCAACGCGTAGCACGTCGACATGCGCGCTTATGATTGGGACACTTGTTGGAGGAAAACTTTATAGTTTTGGATTTTTCATGGTAATTTATGCATGCTCTAGTATGGCCAAGGCATTTCATCAAGTTCTGGATGATCAAAAGGGCCAAAAACACCATGAAAATCACCTTTCTGCCACCTTTTGCACCAGCAGGAAGCACTTGTGGGAGAATGAACTTTTGGAGGGGAAAATGAGCTCCAAATTGGGAAATTCCACTTGGGCGGGATAGAAGACATCCAGGGATTTCCAACCAGCTATTGTGAGCTTGATTTGGATGTCAAGAAGTGCCCCAAAAGTAGGCTTAAATGCGCACGATGCATAGAGATCAGGCGCACAGCGCATAGAGATTTTTGGTCAAATTTTCACTGTTCAGCTCAGAAATTCGCCCAGTTTTGACCAGTTTTGCTTCTTGATACTACTCTTGAATTTTCATGATGTAATTTAATAATTATGATGTAATTTTGGCACATTTTTACTTGTTCTAGAGGATTCATTCACTAAAAGGTGAAAATTAAATGAATGAATCAATTTCCTAGCATATAGGGGTAAGTTGTTTGACTACCTAGATTTTAGTTCCTTGTTTAGAATTAGTTCAAACATCTTCTAGAATGATGAGGTCGACCCCTAGAGGCAAGGAAAGGGGTTAGGATGGTCTATATGATGTAATTTCTCAATCATTTTCAGGGGTTGGAGAGGTTGGACTCTTGGGAAAAGCTTGACACTCTATTGTACATTCATTTCCGCACTTTTGGCAAAGGAGAGACCAGGGTTTTGCAGCACTGTTTGGGATTCATGTGGCTTTATGTGTTTATGGTGTGCTTCTTTCAGTATTTGTAAGTTTTTTGTGTATATCATTTTCCTTCTCTCATCTTCTGCAATTGAACAAATGAAGTGTTAAAGTAGAATCCATAATTTGTTATGCTCTGCCTTTAAGTTTGCTTGATTTTCCATGTTTTCACCTGTTTATGGAGAATCCTTGAAAGCTTCTTGCTCTCCTTAACTTATCACCAGCAAGATCTAGCCATTCATTCTCTTTAAAAGCATCAAGACAATCGCCTACCTTGCCCCAAGTAGACCTTTGCAAAAACTATGTCTCATCCCCGCACCAAAAATTGCCTTTCCCTTAGATTCAACAAAACTCCAAAAAATCAATTTCAAACTCCTTGTACTTCATACCTAGCCTAAAATTAATTACCAATTTAGTCATCTCGAGCCTCATTGATTACCTTTTTCCGAGATTGACCCGGAGAGAGCCTTCTCCTGTCCTCGTAGGGCTAGCTACGAGGCTGAGCATGGTTTGATGTAGCCTTGAGTTTTACCTTATTTCAGCCTAGGGTAGATTTGAGCACTAACAGGGACAACAAAAGGGATGAAGACAAAAGATAATTGGAGCTTCTCCAAATGAATGAAAAGTGGTGCATGATAAAGAGTAAGTGACTTATCATTGGTCAAATTTCTACACAATAACTATTCACATTGAGCGTCATATTAATGCATATTGTGATCTCATGCATAATATATATATGTTGGTTTGATTTCATTAGAAAATTCATAAATTGAAGCCATGAAGCCATCAACATATTCATTCTCTACAATATGGAAATGACACAACCATGGGTCACATTGTATGAGCATCAGAGGAGGAAATGGGACAGTGACAGGAGAGAATTTAAATGGTTGAATGGTAGAAGTGTGCCTTACACTAATCATTTAAAAGAAAATATTCCAATTACATGCCCTAACAATTGGGTTATTGATCAAGTCAGATAGAAATATGGTGCATTTGGTCGTTACCCACGTGCTTAAGAGGATGCACTGAATATAGGGAACAGGTGAAAAAATTCGATAATAATCACTTTTTGTACATTTGTAACTTCATAATGCACCTTTGAATTGTAACATCTATATTTTATATTTTTATTTATGTTTGGGTTATAGAAAAATGACACTATGATTTTTTCACTTTTTTTTTATAGGTGCATTTGTTCCCATCTATGTGGGCATATGAACATCATATTCACATGGAGGATTTCAATGATGGATGCATGACATAATACTATGGAGTGGAAGTCAAGTTCGACCAATCTAGTCATGCTAGCCACCATGATCAAAACCTAATAAAGGGGATGTTAGGTTACATTAGAAAGATACAAGAGATCATTCAAGTTGACTTCTCTTCATTCCAATGTGTTATTTTTAGGCATGAGTGGTGGGACACCTTCAATCAGAATAAGGTAAAGGAACATCGTGATAGTGGGCTGACATCTATCAACTCTATAAAGATGTGGCATGAATCTAGGGAGAATTATGTTTTCCCCAAACACTACAACCAGGTTGTTTTTTTTACCCAGATGTGTTGGATAGGGATTGGTGGTTTGTATTAAGATACGACCCTAGATCAAAACATATTTTCGAGAACAATAATGTTATCATGACAAGCGACGAATATAATCAAGGTGATGACAACCGAGAGTGATATGTACTTGTGTTATTTATCATTTATATTATTGTTGTATGTTTTTGTTTTCTTTGTTTCACTAATTATATTGTTTTGTATTCATCCTGTTGGAATTTTATATAATTGGCAAGATTCAAAAACATTTTTACACATTTTTTTTGCAATGGAAATCTTTTACACTTAATACTAAGTATTTTCAATTATGTAATTTATATTTTAAAAATTAAAATTTTAACATATTTTTTAATGTGTTTAAATCTAATTTACAGTAGACTTCTTCTATAGGATTTGGATATACAACAGGGTGGATTAGAAGATTGTAATTCTAAGCATGAGTTATCAATTTATAACTATATTTTATTAAGATATCAATCTAAATATACTCATATTATCTCCTTTCTCAAATCACATTGTGAGTGTCAATCTAATTAAATAAGTCACAAAGTGATAAAAATGGATAAAAAGTGATAAAATAACTCACAAAGCGATAGAAAATAATTCACATGTTTTTTCAGATTTATTTCAAAATCAATATAAATCATGTAGTGATAATTATAAGGAATTTAACAATGAAAAAATTGTGTATTAATATGTAAGATTAAATTCTTGACATGAGAGGTAAATTCATGTTTACTATATTTACAAATTCCAGTTCTTGCAACATTATGTGAACTAAAAGGAGGTCTTATGCATGTATAAAATGTTGATTACATCTTTTTATGGACTATATGAGAAACAAATGGGCTTACATGGATGCATGAGAGGTTTTAATTTTTTTCCCTTCATGGATAACGGGAGACTTCTGACTTTTCTTTTCAATGGTAATTATAAATAAAAGTTGAATTAATAAATATTTTATAGCTAAGAATTAAATGATAAATAATGTGATGGTGATTAAGAGGCATTTGTTTGACTTTCTAATAGACTTGGTGATGCCTTTTTCTTTCCTATTTAGGTTATGTAAAATAAATATCTATTTTTATGTATTTATATGTAAATTATTTAAAGTAGACATGTCTTTTTCATTATGAACTTGGATATAGAGATTGCTTGTTTTTTGAAATTGAAGATAACTTTATCTTCGCTAATGGTTACTGGCAATACATAATTGATAAATGGCATACCCAAAAATAAACTGGCGGATGGGCCAAAATGTTGTATAGCAGATATCTTAACAATATTCCCACCTACTTTTAAGGAAATATTATCTACATAGTAGGTAAGATTAACTGTACCTCCGACCATTTCTAAAATTAGGATATTCTGGAGAGCTTTCCATAGTCATTTAAACAATGATGGTCTGGCAAGATTGTTTGAGCCACCAGTATCAATAAATGCATTAAGATGTTTAACCTGGATGGAAACTGGTATATACAAAAGATTATTGGTTTTTACCGTTTTCTTCAAAAAACTTTGTTTTGTAGCTAGGTCAAATTCAGGGACTGGCAGTGAAGAAGTCTATATAACATTTTTCTTATATGGACAAAAATAGTTTAGCTAATGGAGAATAGAGATGACTTGCTTTCCTTTGTCTTTCTCTGGCAGTTGAGACCAACATAAGGATTTGGCTTCATTGGTGTTAGAACTTTCTGAGTTAGTCTCAACTTCTTCACTATAGTGGAGTTCTTCTTCATCTTCAACTGGAAATTCATCACTAGAACAATCATAACAAATATTCATTTTCTAAACAGAATTGATTAATTCTTCATCTTTTGAAAAAGAAGCATTAGTTAACATATATACATTTGATGGTTCTTCTTCTGACTGTACAATAGACCAATCATCACAAAACTCCTCAATATCTACACGGGCTTTTAATTTACCTAATGTGCTCTTTGGACATGCACAAGCATAATTTCCTTCCTGTTTACATATGAAACAACAATTATTTTTGGTTCTTGGTTGTTTCCTTTTCTTTAGGAATCTGAAATTTTTAAAAGGTCATTTTGGATCTACAATTTTCTTAGCCTTTAATTTTCCATACCTTTTATGCTTTCTCTTTTTCTTGAATGGTGTCTAGGGCAAGGCAGCACGACAAACATTAGCACTGGGAGTGATATCATGTGCTTGTTTTTTCCAGCAGAGATATTTACCTTTTTCTTGACACCGAAATAAGATATCTACCCAATAAATCTGATCAATGGATTTATTTTTAAGTTCAATATCTTTAGAGGTCAGATCTCCTAGATTTCTTGGTAATTTTGATAAAAACGAATTTTTTTGAACTGAATCATTTGAAAGATTTTCTTTGTAAACTTTGGTCATAAAATCTTGACCAAAAGATTCAAGATATTTTAAATCTTTCAACTCCATTCTAGAAAGATCTGTAATAATTTGCTTTTTCTCATCTATTGACTCGAGAACAAACTGTGTTTTTAGGAGTACCTCTAGGGTAGATAGTCCTGCTGCAACAACTGCTTGTCGTTCTGACTCAGATGGTCCAATCCACCAGTCATAAACTATTCCGACCATTCTCTTTTCTGCTAGAACAAATATGGATACATTATCGAGCTTTGTAGTTACTTGCATTTGGTATAAAGCTCCAATCCATATTCTAATTGATTTAGCTGGATTCATTGATTTTTCCAAATCTAAAATATAACCACTAGAATTAGAAGCAAATAGATCTTCTTCTATCCTAGGATATTTTTGGACTTCTTTAACAAAATTTTCCTTTTGGATTGACGGCATGATGCAAAATGGGAACTTAGAAGATGCATTTTCAAGAGTCACAATTTCTCCTTTTGTTTTTCTTGGCTTCTCTAGAACATACTTTATTTTAATTGGCCTGCAAGATGTTTCAGAAGTGCTAGCTTCTATTTATTCCTGATCCCAAAAATTTGGGGTCAACATATCTATAGTGAATCTTGAGCTATGAGATGCTTTTGATTTTCTTTTTCGTTCTTTCTTCTGCATCTTGGCTTCTTTCTCAGCTCTTTCTTCTTATTTTTCATCATGTAAGAGCTTGAGACTGGCTAGAATGAGTTCATTCTGTGCACCCAAATCGTCTATGGAATTTTCAGCATAAGAACACCATGTAGTAATATAATTACCAATTTGACACAATTGATCTAGATCATTTGTATTTGAGGAGTTGTGTTCAACTAAAGGGGCACAATCAGCTCTTGTAGGAGGTTGCTTTGAGGAAGACAAAGTAGTGTAGAATTTAGTCTTTGGGGGCCATTTTCCTCTTTTCACAAAGTGGTGATTGACGAATTTCCATTCTTCAACTGGGGTGATTTGGGAATTAGAAATTCTAAACATTTTATTTACAACAACAAAAGGCTTCACTTCAGGTATATACAATTCATTTGAAGATAGTACAAGCTGACTGGAGGTATTGGCTATTTGGGATGAGGATTCTGTAACATCAGGGACTGGTAGTGAATATTTTCTCGGATGAATAAGAGGATGTGAGACAGAAGGCTTTTCTTGAAGTATTCTTATTTTTCCATCTTGCAAAGAAGCTCTTCTTGTAAGACTTCCTGTTTTCTTTTCATCTGCTAAGGATTTGTATTGAAAATACTAATCATTTGGTAGACATATAGAACCATATGATACTCCTTTTACTTGTTCATTATTCAAACCAACTAACACACAATCTCTGAGTACTGGTTGTTTTAATTTCGAATGTATTGTATTAGTCAACTGGAATGACGTTTGAATCATTATAGATAGGAATTTAATTCTATCAACCATCTATAATCCTTGGACTCCTACCATAAGTTTCCAACAGTCTTTTAGATGAGGGTTAGTAAGACTAATAGAGTAATCTGGAAAAATCGTTCCATATTGACATCCAGTAGATAGGTTACCAACAATAATACCTATTCTAGCATGATCATAACTTTGGTGTCAGATATCAAAGACGCCATCAATGCATGGAGTATTTAATCCATCTCTAAACAAAGGGGCCAAACCTATCCTTATACCTCCAAAATGTAAATAAGAATATTTTTTGTATTTTGCATATCATCGAAATTTTTTGATTTATTCATTGTTAAACAAAGAGAGAGAAACAATCTGAACAGAAGGACCAGAGATTTTGATTTTTTCTTCCACTTCTTTTTAAAGCATCTTTTTCTAAAAGATATTAGAGAGAGATGTTTTATAGACATCGGTTGCATGAAGAGTTGGAGGATTCCAACTTTCAGGATTTTCTACTGTCTTTAATTCCTTTTCAAAATGGATCTCCTTTTCAAGAGATCTAGAATCAACTTCAGTAACAACACATCATTAAAGAGTATAAAAAGATCTAATCAAACCAGCCATTAGGAACGTTACAGGGCTATGATACCAAAAGATATATAAAAGATCGAGAACCTCTTACTATTCAGTAAAGTGGCTCCTTGAGGTAGTATCTTCTAGCACTTGTTGCACGCGTCTACTGTAACTCGGCCTCTCCTCAGGCACTTCTCTCAGTAGCTTTACGAATGCTTCCCTTGTAGCATTACTAATACTTAGAAGAAGATATCAAGTGAACAAATCAACCTAGAGTGAAAAGGTGCGCGAAGCTTTTATTAACTCAAAAGGAAAACTTACAGAGCATTACAAGATGAAACAAGAAATCTCAGATTTTAGAAGCACTCAGTCCAACAATATGGGCTTCTCTTCTACTGATTTCTCATTTTATAGACTTCCTAAAGAATCTACTTTTACTTAGACATGACACAAAGTGGAAATAATTGAGGGTCCTGTCGGCATTTCCATAGTCCGACGGTGTCTACTCAATATTCCAATACAATAATTCAAACTTTCCACTATTTACAAGGAGTCAAAGGATTATCACCATGGTCCCATGGGCTACAGTCTGAGTCATAATCATCGAATTCATCAGAAGATTGATTTTTTTGTAGATATGCTTCCTCCAATATCTTTAGATATTTTTCTTCATATTCTGGTTCAGTGGGGTCTTGAGAATCTTGGTACACATCTAAAAACAAAGTGTCCTTTCCTTTTGAAGATGTTGTTGCTGTAGATGTTGCAGCTGCTTTAGAGGACTGTCTGAATTCCAACTTTATTCGGTCTTTGTAGGCACGATGGCTTTGGTAGGGTAACTTGAATGGGTCATCTTTCTTCCTCCATTTATTGATGTAAGATGTAGGATTTATCTCTATATCCAAGAAAGAATATTTATGTGCTTTTGAGAAAGTTGTCATCTGTTGCACTGGTAGTTCTATCTCGTCTAATAATTCCCATTTGAAGATCTGAAACATACTGGTCACTGTTTCTATTGTATGTTGTACCCAAATTTTGCAGTGATCACTGATCCTTTCTTTTTCTTGCCATCCAAATTCAAAATTGAATGCAGTGCATACCCTTGTTGATAATAATAGGCTAATCAAATATATAGTGTTTATTGTCCAATTACTTGAAATTACTCCAACTGTAATTAATGCCTTTTGGTTCACAGAAAACTTTAAAACAAGATGCTTCCCTTGTAACTCTGTCAATTTTTTGATGATATGTATTTTTTCGACCAATTTTTGTGAAGCAAATTCTTTTAACCATCCCAAAACTCTATTTACTTCTTCTTTGTTTTCTGCGAAGGCTGAGCTTTCTGAAAACTCATTTTCAAAAACTCGTGAAAAAGGATTTGGGTCAATAACATTTCTTATTTTTGGGCTTTGAAAATCCCATGGTGTTGAAAATATTTTGATATACTGCAGGGTTCTCCCTACACATTGAGATGTTCTTTCCACCGGTTTCTTTCTACAATATCCTTCTTTGATTTCCCAATGTACAAATTGCTCGAAAATTTCATACTAAGGAAAAGTATCTGAGTGCATATAGTCTGCATCTTGTCACCGTAGAAATGACGCTTCCATTTCCTCAAATAGATATGGGGTTCTTAATGACTGTAGAAACTTTCCAACTTCTTCTTTGATATTAATGTCTTCAAGGTCCATCATCTTAGCACTTGTAAAGATTTTGAGTGCGAAATCAATACAACCAATCATCTGATAATAATTTAAAATCTGTAAAACCCAAATCATAGATTATGTATACTGTATGGACCATAGATCATCAAGAGTTCTGAAATATAACTTGACTTTCATATTAGGTAAAGAGTAAACTTTTAACAATTCTAGATCCAAACCAAGAAGAGTGCCAATATTCTTTGATTGCCAGGCTTGACATTTTTGAATCCACTGATTTCTTCGAAGCCTGGGTCCAACTACCTTCATTATTTCAAGACAAAGATCTTCAACATGTTTTTCAAGAATTTTAAATCATTTTGCCAAAGTGACAAAATTATCTGGCTGATCTGGAATATCAAAAATGCTTCCTTTGACTTATTTTTTGCTGCAGCCAATTCTATGAGATTTATCCATTTCCTTGGTAAGAGCATAAGCAATATAATTAGAATTTCCAGGAATTCATTCTACCTCAAAATGATACTGCTGAAACCAAATTTGCCAGGCTAATAGTCTTCCTTTTGCCATTTCTCTTGATAATTTCGCTGACAAGAAATATTTAAAATTCATTGAGTCAATCCTAATCAAGAATTTTCTTGGCACAAGATACAATTCAAATTTTGAAATGCCATTAAATATTGCAAGAGTTTCTTTTTCAGCAACAAAATAATTTTTCTGATTGGGGAGAAATTCTCCTAATGCATAGGTGTATAGTTATTTTTTTGGCTTTCTCTTCGAACTTCTGAATCTGTAAATTTTAGTCTCGGAACAGAGATAAGTATGTGGAAAAAATAATATTTCTTGAGTTGTTCATTAAGAAATAATCATTAATATATTATTTTCCAAAAAGGTTAAATCTAATATAGTATGATTTTTGAATTATTTAACACATTTATTAAAAAAGTTAAATTTAAACCACTACAATAGTAAATAAAGAACCAAAATGTTATATCTTTATTACTACAAAAATGTTTGCTTGCCTCTTTAAGGGAGTACTTGCAATATACAAAATCCCCAACTACAAATAACTTCACAGGCCTTGTTTTACAATTCTTGATACTCATATTTAGAGATAAATTTCTAATTTAAATCGGTAAGAGTTGCTATAAATATTAAATTTAAATAGCTTGAAAATCTGATAACTTTAGCAATAAATTAAATTTTATTAAAATAGAATTTTTCAAGTTATATTAAATCTAAATTAATTATAATAAAATTGACTTAAGTTTTTTTAATTTAAGAATAGATTGAATTTTATAAACAAATATAGATCCATATTGTTAGAGCCTAGATTGATCTCAGGCTAACGGGAGGCAATCCTAGAGTAACCACAAACCACACTAAACCTTGTAGCTAGCCCTACAAGGTCGGGAGAGGGCTCTCTCCTTTAGGATCTCAGTCAAGATGACTGGATCAAGAACAAGATTTTATGCTGGGTATAGTAGCTCAAGGGTTTTGATTGAATTTGTTGGTGTTTGTGGATCAGATGGGGCTAAGTAGTTTTAGGTCCGGGAAATTAGGTCAGAATGCAAGGTGTTCTATGGGGCATGGTAGGTATAGGCTTTAGCACTTGAAATTTAGTGAGGTGATATGTCTAAGAACAGTGAGGAGCTAAGGAGGGCATGTGAAAATCATGAATCCTACTCACACAGCAGAAAACATAGAGTATTAAATGATTTCCCAAGGTAGAGCACTGCAAACAATGAATTATACCTATCTATCTTGATATCATTCAATTAGAAGCAATGAAATAGATGATGGCACACATAAAACACATAAAAAACTGACAACAAAGAATAAACTATGCTAAAACACCATACCATACGAATCCCACAAAAATAGCTGCAAGTCCTATTAATTTCCTTGCCAAACTGCTTACAATGATGTACAATCTAGCTCAGAGCATCAAAGTGAGTCCAACCTCATCAAATGACCAAGAAAACACATAATATAGACATATAACCTACTCATCCTAACCTTCAGGGGCCGAATCCATGAGAAGAGGGGTTGTTTCAACCATTTCCAAATAGAGAACTCAAATATAGGCAGTCAAACAACTTACCTCTAAAAAAGGGGAAACTTATTCATTTACCTCAAAACCACCTCTAACTAATGAATCTAACCTATAAGACTATCTTAACATTACATTTACATGCCATGTCATCAATTACATTTCTAAAATCATCCATGAGGAGAGAGAAAAAAAATTATAGTCAAAACAAGCGAAATTTGATTTTCTAGGCAAACTGATCAAAAGCGCAGCGCCACTAGTCAAAAGTGCAGCGCTGTTTTCCAACCGCTTTTGGAGGCCTTCCCCTTAGCCCAATTGAGTCCATGATAGCTCACTGGAAAGGTATTCGAGTCTAGTTTCTGGAACACTTGGAATTGTTCAATTTGGTGGTCACTTCCCCCCCTCAAAGCTTGAATCTCCCAAGACTACTTTTGTGGGTCCAAAAAGAGGCAAAGAGGTCATTTTTTGGTAGTTTTTGGACCTTTTGGTGACCTAGATTTGCTCCAAAACTTCTAAAAATTTCCAGGGTGCATGTCTTCATCCTCATAAATCCAAACATGCAAACCTTTTCTCCATCTGATGCTCCAAGAAAAAGCGTAGCGACACTGTGGGCAAAATTCCTGTGTTAAAAATTACAGAATTTCAAAAATGCAAAAACTTTCCAAAATTTGCCCAAATTTGGCATGGGACACCACCATCGGCTACTTTTATGGGATAGGGAGGCTTCAACCAACATTCTCAATTTATCTTACTTCTTTTTGGCTTCCAAATCTCTCCTTAGCCTTGCCTTCAATTTTCTAATCCTCATATTGCAAATTTTGTTGCAGGTCATGTAATGGTAGTCCAAGTGTCGGAGCATTTTCTTATCCCGGTTGGCCTTCTCAATCAGTCTTTAAAGATGCATGTTGACCCTCTCAAGCCATGTTTTGAGCTAAAGTTTTATTTTGATTTTCTAAATCAATGATCCCTGCTCCATGATGGGTATGGTGCTACGAGTAATGGTTTGGAGGAATGGGTGTAATCAAAGTGTGGGCAAAAATGTATGAGTGAGGGGGTTTGGGCAGTGACATGTAAATGATAGGATAGGATAGCAATAGTAGGGATGAGGGTTTTAGCTTATGAAATGAGTGGTAGGAAAACTAGGGTTTACCATATAAATTAGGGTTTTGATTTCAAAGATGAAAAACCAAGAAAATCTTGACATGAACACCCTAAACAACAAGAGACATGATGATACTTGTCAAAAGGGAAAATTGAAGGAAATTTGATGAATTGTGGTGGCGTGAAGTGGTTTTAGGCTTTACTTCTCAAAGCATGGTGCAACCTATAGGATCGCAGTGTTGGCCCAAAAGTGCAGCGCCCATGTAGTTTAACACTGGGTAGAAACTCCAGGAGTGTAGCGCCAAGCTAGGAACGTAGTGCCACTTTCCAGAAGCACAGCACCTTTTTCAGGCAAATGTTGGAGGCATTCTAGGTGTCCAAATTAGGCGTGGGATAGCTTTTTGGAAATATTTTTGAGTCTACTTTCCATAACTTCTTGAATTTTTAAATTTGGAGTTCATTTGCCCTGTGAAAAGTCCAATCTCCCAAGACTGGTCAAAATGTGTAGAATGAGGCTGCCAAAACGCGTAGTGTTGTTGCAATCAACTTGTGAAGGTCTTCCTCAACTCCAAATTGAGCTCATGATAGCTCATTGGAAATATATTTGTGTCTAATTATCAGTTTACACATCAAGAAAGTCATTTTGTCATTCCATATAGGAGAAAAATTGATTTTACCAAGTTCACTCCAGAGGTGCATAAACCCTCTTGAGGCAAATGATGTTTTAGACATTTCTCCCAAACCATGAAACCTATGTAAAAACTAAAAGAGGTTTTTCTTCGTGGGTGAATGATGAACAAAAACCTCTCTCAAGTTTTTCAAATTCATCCTTTATTGATCAGAAACATAGTTTGAAGAAAAATCTTCCCTTATGTGTGGTGAATGGCTTGTCCCTTGGAGTGACTTTTCAACAAATGATAGAGACCTGATGTTTGATGATATTAAATGGCCTCATACCTTCTGATATCCCTTATGCCTCATCTTCTCATACATCTCTGATCCCATAGCCAACCCTAGCTCAATGGGAGAGGAAATTAGGGTTTAGTGCTTGTTCTCTTTTTCTTTTGCAGGTGAATTGGTGCTCATGATGACTTGATTTTTGCAATGGAAGGTGCTTGGCAACGATGATGCTCAAGAGAAACTGGGAACCAATATTACATATGGAAACAAAAAATTACATCATTAATGGAGATAAAAACAAAATACCCTATTTTCACCTCAAAACAAGTTTTGAGGTGAGAACTACATTAGGCTTTCAAAATGATAAATTATTGCTTTGCTAATCATTATTGGACTCATGATGTCCTTGCTCATCATTATTGACATGTAACAATCAAATTTGACTATGATGAAAACCCTAAAACCTAATGAGACCAAACCCTAAGACCTAATGAAATGAATTTCAAAGTGAACATGAGCCATGACTGAAATATATGAAAGAGGATCAACAAGTACAGATCATGAGGGAAAATTTTGAAGAAAAACTTATAATTAGTGAATCCATGACCTAATGGAATGCAAACTCATCAGTATGGGACTCCTACTATGAAATGCAAAAGAGTAGATTTTGATCACTGATAGCAGTGTGAAACACTGACACTAACATTGGCTCCAATGGGGATGGTAGTTCCTTGGAGGTAACAAGAACACCATAGACCGAGTAGCCTTATCCATTGGGCATGGAGTCAAAAACTAAAACTGAAATGCATGACTGAAAATTGACGAATTGACGACACAAATTGACTTTTACTCAACTAAAAACTGACTCGATACTAAAATGCAACTAACAAACTGGAAAAGGTGCTCAAAATGGATCTTTTTCAATAAAACCTACACTAATTGTTCCATTCATCACTTGATCAAGTGAAATGAAACAAACAATGCAAACAAGTAAGCATTTTGGCTAATATTTGAATTCTCCGCAAGTGCTTTCTTATGAACAACAATAAAGAACTACTGAAAGGCAACTCCCATGAAAACTTGTAAACAAATCCATTAAATAATATGGATTCTCTATCTGACTCCAAAAATACTGCATAAGGATCTTGAAATTCATGTGCATTGGGGATTAGCACATCCAATGGATTACTTTTCTTCTCCTTGTACCATGAATGCAAACTTTCATCTGAACTTTGTGATGAGACTCCTGTTGAAAATGACAAAGAAACTGGCTGCCAGATCAAGTTTGTATCAATACTTTTTTCAAGCTCATAGTTAGCTAATGAAGAAGGACTTTGACTACAAAGATCATCCAACACATCCACTATTGGATAGTGAAAAACTTGAAAGGACTGTTGCAAACCATTGTCTATTGGTTCTAATGAGATTGCATGATTTTCTATAGGCTGCTCATTTGAACATATACTATGCAAATTTCCCTTCAAAAACTGAAATGATTCAAAACGTAATGGTACAGAATCATCTTGCATCATTTGATCATATGTTCCAATTTCCGAGTATTCATCTACAATTTGACATTCAATGGCATTAGGGGGCTACAAATCTAGATATGAGAAGTCTTGAACAAGGATTTCATTGCCCTTTAGATGGTCTAGATCAAAACTTATCGACGATTGATTTCTGATTGCACGAAAGTTGTCTCTAATGAACTGAAATGAAGAAAAACAAGAAGGCAAAGATCCTTCACTTACTTCAACATTTGCTACACTTTCCTCCTCACTTCCATAGATTATAAACATCGGCTGATCACTATATTTGAGCTGCTAAAAGTGAATTTCTTCCTTTCACAAACTAGCTATTTATTTGTCTGCAAGACTAGCTTTTGTTTGGAGAACATAATCATCATCATACTGATCAAACTGAGGCAAATCATCAGTGTAAAACACATCATCAAGCATACATGTCAAATCAACAAATCTCTTTTCTCCAAGATGATCTATAAAACAATCATTATCAGATCTATGACAACTGGGATAAGAAAGAAAATGTTTTGGATCAGCAACTTGGTTTTCTTCAATCAGCAAGCCATGGTCTTGAACATCATACTCATTCCTTGTGGTGACCTTTTGCATCATCTCTTCCACTTCACTTACCAAAATGTCAAGCTTTACCTCTAAAGATGTTGATTCCTCTGGATCTATGTTCTTCATCTTTTATTCCTTCAACTTTTCCCTTCTGATTAGCAAAATAGCCTCTACATATACTGCATTGTTTTACATCTCTTCAAGTGTTGCAAGGTTCCTTTCTCTCAGCTGAAACTCCATTTCCGGATCAAAGGCTTCTGGGTAGTGTAAGAGAGTGGATCCAGGAGGAGGTCTTATATTAACCAACATTGAAAAATAGACTTGGTTAAACCTGCTAGACAATTGTTGCACTGTCCCCCCTGGCAGTCTTTTCAGCTAGTTATATTCTTCTAGAATCAAGAAAGGGTTCTATCTAATCACCCACTTGTCAAGGAAAACTTTGACGAACTGCTGGAAATCTTACATGCTCGCATCAGGCAGGGTTTTGAACCAACTCTTGACTTTGCCTTGAAAAGAAAGAGCAAAAAGCCTAACACTGATATCTTCTTCATAAACTTCATAAAGGTCAAGAAAAGACTCAAAATTCAATACATGTCTCTCAGCAGTGATTTTGTCACATTCACCATCAAATCTTGGTAGATATAGGTAATGAGTTTTAGGGAAAGTATGGGATATAGGAGGAAAAATCAAATGCTTGTATCTATCTGGAACTTCACAAGGTATAGGAATATGTACAAAAGGTGTAGAATCAGTCTTTGTCTCTTAAGGCTCATCAGTTTGAAGACAGCCATCATAATATTCAGAAGAAGGGTCTTGATCAAGATCAAAGGCATGCGAACATTTTGTATTCACAATCTTCAAAGGGAAAGAATCAAATGCAAGTCTAGGATATTTTCTCGAATACAGTATACTTTGTAAAGCCTTCTTGACATTCTCGGGAAAAGAGAAGAAATAATTTATAACAAAGAACATAATGTCTTGGATGAAATTCCAACTTGAATACCTGATCTTTCCATATTGTCCTTTCATGTTTCTACTAGTCAGGTTCATCCTCCAGTGGAGTCCTTGGATTTGATCTAGAAATTGATTTAGAGTCACCAGGTGAATGATTTCAGCCTTCAGATGTCCGATCGTTGTCCACCATCAACAATCAGATCAAAACTTGATAAATTTTGTTGAGGAACATAAAACTATGTCCCCAGTATGGTCGCCACTATGTTAGAGCCTAGATTGACCTCAAAATGAAAGGAGGTAATTCTAGGGTAACCACAACCCACGCTTAACCTTGTAGCTAGCCCTACAAGGTCTGGAAAGGGCTCTCTCTTTTAGGATCTCAGTCAAGATGACTGGATCAAAACAAGATTTTATGCTAGGTATAGTAGCTCAAGGGTTTTGATTGAATTTTTTGGTGTTTGTGGATCAAATGGAGCTAGGCAGTTTTAGGTCCGGGAAATTAGGTCAGAATGCAAGGTGTTCTATGGAGCAAGGTAGGTATAGGCTTTAGCACTTGAAATTTAGTGAGGTGAGATGTCTAAGACTGGTGAGGAGCTGAGGAGGGCATGTGACAATCATGGATCCTACTCACATTGTATAAAACATAGAGTACTGAATGATTTCCCAAGGTAGTGTTGGGTTGTGTTATATTCTTTCCACATAGTTAACAAGGGGTTTCAGGGGCACCCGTAACCCCACTTTATGGGGTCTGGGGCAGCGCCCCGTAAAATTTTGGTTTTGGACCCTATGTTAGGTTGGGCGGACCCACCTATGGTTTTGTGCATGATTTTCGCACATGTTTTTATTGGACGCGATGGTTTTCGGTCCATGGTATTGGATCGATTGTTTTTTGGTCCATGGTATTGGACGTGATGGTTTTTTGGTCCATGGTATTG
Source organism: Pinus taeda (assembly GCA_000404065.3). Taxonomy (NCBI): domain Eukaryota; kingdom Viridiplantae; phylum Streptophyta; class Pinopsida; order Pinales; family Pinaceae; genus Pinus; species Pinus taeda. Next base: position 121,206 of record APFE030423908.1, on the reverse strand, counting down.
GATGCTTCAGCATGTATAAATATGTATTATAACATTGAAAGGAACATAATGAAAAATCAAGCTGGTATTCTCGATTTTGAGATCCAGTGGGAAATATCTGTGTATATGTGTTTTATGTGTTATGCTCTCGCATTTTTATTTTTCCTGTGATTTAGAATTCGTATGCAGGTAATTTCTGTACGATGTTAAAACCTACATTTGGTATCAGAGCAGTTTTGGCTTCAAGGGGACGCCTTTGTTGCTGAGGGGTTTCGCTCGGGCCTGTGGTAGACCCTATTCAGTGGGAGATCTCCTGCGAGATCATTATGGTGGTGGAAGAAAGATGGCGAAGAGCGGAAAGATAGAGATTGAGAAGTTCCAATGGTCAAATAGTTTTGAGTTGTGGAAACTCAAGAATGGAGGAATCTGTTGGTGGATAAATATCAAGTGGATCGCGGTAGAATCCGGATACCAACCAACGGGAGTGGACCGATGAGAATGGAAAAGTTGGATTGGAAGGCAAAGAGCACATACGATTGTGTGTCTCAGATTCAGTATTGTTGAATGTATCAGGGGAAGCTACGGCGAAGGCTTTATGGGACAAGTTAGGGACTCTGTACCAATCTAAGTCTCTAGTGAATAAACTGTTCCTACGGAAAAATCTGTATAACCTAAGGATGAAAGATGGAGACTCGGTGACAGAGCATCTCAATGCGTTTAATACTGTGGTAAGTCAATTATTATCTGTTGATATTAGAATTTTAGATGAAGATAAGTGCATCAGTTTGTTGTGTTCTCTACCAGACTCGTGCGATAGTCTGGTTATTGCAATAGGTAGCAATGCAACTACTTTGCAGTTTGATGAAATAGTCTCAGCCTTGCTGACGGAGGAGATGAGACGGAAAAATATGGACAACCAGAATGGTGATGCATTGTTTATACGAGGATGTTCCCAGAACAGAAACAAAAATAATTCATCGAGTGGGAGATCTAAATCTAGAGGGAGATCTAAATCTCCAAGAAAACCTACAAAGGTGGTGTGCTAGAAATGCAAGGAAGGGCACTTCAGAAGGGAGTGTAAATCTAAAGCTCCTGATAAAGGAAAGCGATCTGATGATGCTCCTTCTGTAGAGGCAAAAACCACCTCAGATGAAGGTGGGGATGTGTACTTGGCTTCTTCAAGTAACATGTAGATCATGAGGCATGGTTGATTGACTCAGGTGCATCCTTTCACTTCACTCCCCATAGAGAGTGGTTCTGCGAGTATGAGAAATACGATGGTGGTGATGTTTTGTTAGGAGATGATAGGAAGGCTAGAATCATTGGTCGCGGAAAAGTAAAGTTGAAGTTGCAAGGTGGAAGGGTTAGAAGAACCCTTCCGGGTGTTCTGCATATTCCTGCGTTGGCCAGAAATCTGATTTCTGTAAGCAAGTTGGATGATGCAGGTGTAAAGACAGTGTTCGAGAAGGATACCTGCAAGATGGTTCGAGGAGCACTGGTATTGATGTGGGGAGTTTGGATTGGAGCTCTGTACAAGCTTCAAGGTAGCACTGTTGTTGAGG